>MU260455.1:0-5000 GCA_020310875.1 Ceratopteris richardii
TACCTCTTGTAACTTTTGAAGAGTTTACTTAATGTAAAAGTGAAAGAATCTTAAGTGGTTGAGTCCACTTGATCAAGAATGGAAAGAGGAGCCACGAATTCGTGATTTGTGGTAGGTAGAGAATCAAATCAATCATTGATTGATTGGAGAGTGATTGAGGGAAGTTAGCCTCCCAAACTCAACTATAAATAGATGGCAGTTTAGTCGTGGTTAGAGAGACCTATGTGAAGACCTCCAAGAGCTGAGCTTTATGCCATATCAAGGTGTGATTACAAGGCACACATATGTATCAGTAAGTCATTGTACAAGCAATATACTTTCATTTTCATGATTATTTGAGTTCATCTTTCCATGTTCTTGTGAAGTGTACTACAACTGCCATTACTCTCAATTTTTCTCAGTCAGCTTGCAGAGATGTTTTCTCTGAGCTTGGTGCATCATTTTTAGTGATGTAACTTGGTAGAGTTAGCTCTATAAGTCTACTATATGCTTACAAATTTTCATGTCATTTGGATGTTGCAATCTTCAGTTATGTTCATTTGAAGTCAACAGGGTCTGTTCATCTTCACTTCTCTGTCAGGTACCCGACTTTTTCACTCATCTTGTCAGAGCCATTTCTCAGTGGTTACTTACCCAAATTCAGTGATTTAAATCTTGTTGGATCCAGCTTACTGTCTAGTATAACCATACAAGTTTTCATAATCATTGGATTTCTACATTTTGAGGTATGTTGGTTTTTCTACTAACTGGTCTATTTTTGTAGCAGCCCGTGAAAATCGGGATGATGTCATCACTTGTTAAAACTCATTCTCAGTGTGTGGTTCATTATTTTTGATGCGATTACTCTTGAAAGTTAGCTCTTTAAGTTGCCTAGACTTCCCCAAGAGGAATTGAGCTAATTGCTGCTGTGCGTAGAGAATTATGTAAAACACTGGACAGGTGTATGAACCAAGAATAGCAAGTTTTCACCTCTGAGCTAACTCCAACTTATCTGTTTTGATCTATCTTTTTGAGAGTGATCTTCCAAGGTACATAGGGTGTCTAATACATCCATTGGCAAGCTAAAAGGGCCCACCATATACTCCTGGAGTTCATTTGGCTGGTGTAGATCAAGGATTTTGCAACACCTCTTCATCTTCAAGCACATACCTATCCATCTCTTCACAGTCGTATCGGAGCAAGGTTGGATAACATGGCAAATGGATTTCCTTCATCAATTGACAAATTGGATAGAGGTAATTACTCAACTTGGTCATTAAGGATGGAAGCTTATCTCCAAGGTAGAAGTTTATATGGTTATGTGGCTGGAGATGAAGTTATGCCAAGTTTCAGGAACAAAAGTCAACCAACACAAGAAGAGCAAGAAAGATTGAGCACATGGTGCTCCAAGGATGCACTTGCAAGGTCTTATCTCCTCAACTCTTTCTCAGATTTTTTGTTGCCTCACATTAGAAGTTGTAAGACATCTCAGGAAGTGTGGGATGCACTTGAAGCTTTCTTTTCTTCAAGTACTAAAGCTAAGAAGCATCAACTATGGCTGGATTTCACAACTCTCAAGAAGGCTCCCAAACAAAATGTGACTTATTTTGTCACAAAGCTCAAGGACATAGCGGATCAGTTGGGAAGCATTGGAGAGGTAATAGATGAAGAGCAAATTGTAAGGCAGGTCATCAATGGCTTGAAGGCAGATGACAAGTGGTAAGCATTCACCACAGCTATGGATTTGTACATGGACATGCATGTACCTGATTTCAACACACTCATTGGACAGCTACTTACTCAAGAGGCAAAGCTTATCAAAAATGGAGAAATCTCTAAAGGTAATCAATCTTCAGCTTTATACACGGATAAAAGCAAGTCTAAAGATAACAAAGGAAAGGCAAAGATAGTGGATGATGAAGCAGGTACATATCAAGCTAACTATGCAGGTAGAGGAAGACATGGCAGAGGTAGAGGAAGAGGAGGTAGACAAGGCAGGGGGAGATCCCAAGACTCCAACTCATGTTCTATTTGTAGATTAACTAATCATACAACTAAAAATTGCTTTAGGAATTCCAGGAATCAAAGAGGCAGAGGATACAATAGAGGAAGTTATGGCTACTCAAGAGGAAGGTTCAATAACTACCATGGCAACTACAACAACTACAATCATTCAAACTATCAAGGAGGCTACAAAGGAAGGAGAGACTACAATAACTACACAGAAGACTCAAACAAAGAGGATTCATTATTGATTATGAACATGGCTATGCCACAAGGTAAATCTGATGAGCATGTTTTCTACATAGATTCAGGTTGTTCAAATCATGTGGCAAGAAATGTGGCACTCCTATCAGATTTAGAAGATCCAAGGAATAAGCATGAGGTACAAAAATGAGATGATACAAAACATCCTGTGGAGAAAATAGGCAATGTCAAAGCACCTGATGGAAACATCAACCTACTCAGTAAGGTACTCTATGTCCCTACCATTACAAAGAATTTGATAAGTGTTGGGCAGATAGTAGAGAAAGGGTTGCAAGTCAGGTTCACAAAAGCAGGAGCATTTGTTGAAGATCCAAGTCAAGGATTCAGAAGAATTGCAAAAGGTGAAAAGACAGGTAGATTGTTCACATTTGAATTACAGGACACTAGAGACATTGCTCTCTTTAATTATGGTAGTCAGACACTCACAGAATTGGAAGTATGGCACAAAAGGTTAGCACATATTGGTGAAAGGTCATTAAAGCAAATCTGCAGGGACCAAAGTGTACTTGGACTTCCTAATTTGTCAAAACAACATATGATTTATAAGTGTAGTGCATGTCAATTAGGAAAGTCTCACAGGTTACCATTCATGAAGAAAGGTTATATGCATGGAGATCTCTTAGAGTTGGTTCATACAGATGTATGGGGACCTAGCAAGGAAGCTTCAATATCTGGATCAAGGTATTATGTTTCCTTTATTGATGATTGCAGCAGATGGACTATCCTATTCTTTATGAAACACAAAGATGAAGTTTTTTCATGTTTCAAAAGATATTTGGCTCTTGTGGAGAATCAAACAGGAAAATCACTAAAAAGGCTAAGGTCAGATGGAGGGGGAGAATACTTCTCCCATGTTTTTGATTCTTTTCTTCAAGAAAGAGGAATCAAAAGAGAGGTAACTACAAGGTACACTCCTGAGCGAAATGGAGTGGCAGAAAGGAGGAATAGGACAATTGTTGAAGCTGCAAGGTCTATGTTAAATGAAAAACATTTACCTAATTACTTATGGGCTGAGGCTGTATCTACAGCCACTTACTTGATTAACAGGTTGCCTTCAAAATCCCTTGATGGGATGACTCCATATGAGGCTTGGAATGGAAGAAGACCAAGCTTAGATCATTGTAAAATTTTTGGATGTATTGCTTTTGCTCATGTTCCTTCACAGGTTAGAGGCAAGATGGATCCAAAGGCAGAAAGGTGTGTATTTATTGGATATGACAACAATCAAAAGGGCTACAGGTTATACAACCCTACCAACAAAGGATTCTTGGTAAGCAGAGATGTAGTTTTTGATGAGAACAATTCATGGTATGAAGATTCATGCAGGAAGATCAATTTACCATATGATCTTGAAGAAGATTTTTTAAAGCTTGGTAGAGAACAATCAAAGATTGAAGAACAAGACACCTCAGAGGATGATGAAGAATCTCACATGGAAAAGATCAAAGCATGGAAGTCTAAAGGTAAAGCAAAATTGCAGGAACTTGGACATGAGGCAGAATCATCACATCATGGCCTAAGAAGATCTATGAGGGAAAAGAAAAAACCAGAAAGGTATGGGTTTGACACCTCATTAGTAACTAAGCATTCTATCTACATAGCACAGGACATAAACCAAGAGGAGCCATCATCATTTGAAGAGGCCAAAGCAAAAACAGAATGGAAGCATGCAATGAAGGAAGAGATTGAAGCACTTGAGGAAAACAACACTTGGGATTTGGTGCCCAAGACTTCATCCATGAAGGTAATAGGCTCAAGATGGGTCTATAAACTCAAGAAGAATTCTGATATTTCCATTAACAGGTATGAGGCAAGGCTTGTAGCAAAAGGCTTTGCACAAACTCAGGGAATTGATTATGAGGAGACCTTCTCTCCTGTGGCAAAGATGCCTACTATTAGGGTTTTTCTTAGTATTGCCTCTTCCAAGAATTGGAAGATACTTCAACTAGATGTAAAGAATGCATTTTTGAATGGTTGGATAACAGAAGAGGTATATATGGCACAACCACCTGGTTTTGAGAATCAAGTTTATCCTGATTATGTGTGTAAACTTAACAAAGCATTGTATGGTATCAAGCAAGCTCCAAGAGCTTGGACTTTCAGGCTTGTTTCATTCTTGTAGGACAAAGGCTTTCAACCAAGCAAGGCAGATCCTTCACTCTTTACTAAAAAGATTAATTCCGAGGTCATCTACCTATGTGTATATGTAGATGATATTATATTGACAGGAAATGATGCAGATGGTATGAAGAAGATCAAAGATCAGATGAGAGAAGAGTTCAAGATAAGTGATTTGGGTTCACTTACCTACTTCCTAGGTTTGGAAGTTGTCTACAAAGATCATGGTTTGTTTCTCACTCAAAGAAAGTACATTAAGGACATGTTGGCAAAATTCAAGATGCAAGATTGTAAGATTGCAGGTACTCCAATGGAGGTCAATCACAAATTGAGATCACATGAAGGTGAACTCATAGAGGACATCACATCATATCAAAGTCTAGTGGGTAGTCTCAACTATGCCACATTGACAAGAGTAGATATATGTTACAGTGTGAGTGTGCTAAGCCAATTTATGCACACACCAAGGAAACCACATATGGATGCTGCCAAAAGGATTCTCAAGTATCTCAAAGGAACCATAAATGAAGGACTTTATTATCCTTGTGTATCTGATTTAGGTTTGAAGCTATTTTCTGATGCAGATTGGGCTGGCTCCAAGGAAGATAGAAGGAGCACTTCTGGTTATCTTACCT
>MU260455.1:10000-22500 GCA_020310875.1 Ceratopteris richardii
GAAGGGAGAAATGTTTTCTAGGCACAACAGAACAAATATTATTTACATCACTACAGAATACATTGTAATATACAGGCCTAAGGGGGTCTAGGGGATTGGAGAAACATTTCAGATCAGGTTCATCATCAAAATCCATCTCCTTGGCTTTCAGTCTAGATTTCTCATGCCTTGCTCTTTGAATGTGAGCCAGGAATGCAGGGGGGCAATCATCTAGTAGCTCTGCAGACTTACTTTTCTTTGGTTTCTGCAGAAAAAAGTGGAAAGACAATTAAATGAGCTCTTCAATACAACAAACAGAACATAAGGAACCAATGCATGGCATCAATTTCGTGTGGGGGTAGATGCCAGGCATCGACTTTCTACTGAAAGTCGATGCCTGGCATCGACTTTGGGACATAAGTCGATGCTTGGCATCGACTCATGCCACGAGGTCGATGCCAGGCATCGACTTATACTGCAGGTCGATGCCAAGCATCAACTTATGCCCCTAAGTCGATGCCAGGCATCGACTTTTGGCTACAGGTCGATGCCAGGCATCAAATTTAGCCGTAAGTCGATGCCAGGCATCGAATTCGTACTAAAAGCCTGGCATCAAATTGGTTAGGTGAATCAAGGCATCTAACCTAATGGCAAACCAGGCACAACCTCAGATAGAGAACCTACCCAATCACGAAAGAGGATGAAATATTCTGATAAAGCTTTGTAGGATGATGTGGTTGGATAGTCTGCTTGGACCTCTGTCCAAGAAAAGCAACCCAACCTCTTCATCATCACCTCCTGAATCTTCATGTATACTTTATGACTACAGTCACAGAAATAAAAAAGAGACTAGGTTAGACCAGAAACATGGGATGAGGGGAAAAGGATCTGAGAATAACATACATACTTATTGAGCTCAGTCACCATCTCCTCCAGGCTTAACTCCTTGGAGATTACCCTTGACAAAGTTGATATAATCAATGTATCATCCTTGATTCCTTGAAGGGCCCTCCATGGTGTCAGCTTCATGTCCTCAGGAGCCTCTTCAATTGAGAGGTCAACTTTCCTTCCCTTTCCCTTCAGATCAACCTGTGGGTCTGGCCTCGACTTTCGTTGCTTCTGGCCCTTGACCTCCTTGTTCTCCCACATTGTGAAAATTTTATCCTGTAGATCCCAGATCTCACCTGATCTGAATGCCAGTTGAAACCATGGATCATATTTCCTCAAAGCATCAGACTTTCTATTCTCATTGAGTGCAATTCCAACCTCAATAAGGCATTGCTTTCGTAGATTGGGATGTATTCTTCCAGCTTCCTTCATAAGACAATCTTCATATTCATGGTGGAAGAACCGAATTCTCTCTATGGAGGACATTTTTTTCCTGTAGTCATTGTCATTGTTGTGATCCCAAGCAAGAAGCCTGGCTTCCTCAGTTGTAAGACCAACATATATCTTACACTCTACATACCTAAAGAAAAATGTGGTAGGGTGCTCCTTCACTAGCTGTCTACGGGCCTCTACAGAGTGTGAACCTCCAATCACATAATAAGTATAATCCTCAAACAAGCCCTCATTGAACTCGTCCACAGAGCTGCACTCATTCGGATCCACCATGACAAGGAATGGCACAACAGTAGCATGAAGATTTATTTTCATTTTCTTCTTAAGATTCTGCACGTGCAAATTGTGTGGCTCCCTGATCTCAAGGGGCCTCCTCCCTATGACTGGATCTATTCGTGGCTTGTGGATGATATTGATTGGCAGGTGGAACAACTGCCCCTTCTTCACAACTTTTCTTCTAGCTATGTCCTCCCTCATCTTGTTCTGCTCAGTACCAAGAACACCCGAGGCAAGCTCTCCACCAGGTGCAACAATTATATCCTCAGAGCTAGAGTTTGAGTCAGAAGACTCCTCTTCTGAAATTCTCTTCTTTTTCTTTTGGAACTTTTTCTGCACGCTCTGCTTACCCCTTGCCTTTACAGAGGTTGTCATCTTCTGTTGTGTTGGCATGATGTTGCCCTGGATCCATGGCATCAAGTCCTTGATAAGATTGACTGAGTCCCTGCATATCTCAGCTAGCCCATCTAGAACACAGCACTCTGGGCACAAGAAATCCATCTTGCATATAACATTTCTTAAACCTTTCGATGTCTCTACCAAGAAAAGGAGGTTGTCAGAATCCTCATCTTCATAATCTAGTTTGTACACAAGGCCATACTGAAAACCTTGTGTTGTCGTAATCTTTCCTCTCCCATATGCCCCTGCGAACACAAGAAGGACTGCATTCTTTTCTTCAACACAGTGAAGGCACCACTCCAGATTTGTCATGTCCCGCAGTGGACGATCTGTCCTTAAGACCTCAGCGTCCCTCGACCTATCCTTCATAGTTGTATCATCCTCAGGAATTTTGATGCTACTCTGTCCTCCAGAGGATATTCCTAGCGGGTTGCTGGCCTTCTCAGAGGACAAGGATGCAATAATTTTCTTTGGTTTTGCTTGGTGACCAATGCCTTTGTCACGTTGCTGATCACCAGAGCCCATGGTGACTCTCAGCTTCTTGAAGGGCCTCTCACTCTTGGACTCCGCATCCCTGAAGGCGATTGGAAATATCAGCTCATACGTAAATGTGGTTTTCAAAGGCCCAAGTCGATGCTAGGCATCGACTTTTAGGTACAAGTCGATGCCAGGCATCGACTTTTAAGTGCAAGTCGATGCCAGGCATCGACTTTGTGTGCAAGTCGATGCCAGGCATCGACTTGCACCCCCAAGTCGATGCCGGGCATCGACTTGCACACAAAGTCGATGCCTGGCATCGACTTGCACTTAAAATTCGATGCCTGGCATCGACTTGTACCTAAAAGTCGATGCCTAGCATTGACTTGAACCCAAAAGTCGATGCCAGGCATCGACTTTGCACCCTAAAGTCGATGCCTGGCATGGACTTTCAGGCCAACTTCGATGCCAGGCAAGTTGATGCCTGGCATCGACTTTTAGGTGTAAGTCGATGCCAGGCATCGACTTGCACGGAAACCTCGATGCCTGGCATCGACTTGCACCTGCAAGTCGATGCGTGGCATCGACTTGCACACAAAGTCGATGACTGGCATCGAATCTTACGTGTAAGTCGATGCCAGGCATCGACTTGCACCGAAAAGTCGATGCCTGGCATCGACTTGAGGCCTCAAGTCGATGCCTGGCATCGACTTGCACCTGCAAGTCGATGCCTGGCATCGACTTGCAGCCTCAAAGTCGATGCCTGGCATCGACTTACACCTAAAAGTCGATGCCAGGCATCGAGCTGTACCCTCATTGGATCTATATGTTTAGAGCTAAGAAAAATAAAAACCTAGAAAGCAGACTCTTTACACAAACATACAAAGGGAATCTTTTAGGAATCTTTTTATATGGTATGATTTTGTCTACCTCTTGGTACTCTTGCCAACATTCTTCTTCTCCATCAGAGTTGCCTTGCTGGTATGCTGAGCTCTGTGCTCTGTTGCTCTCTCTTGCTCGTGGATTTTGAAAATGAGAATGATCTCCTCCTCTGCTATTTATAGGCAATTGGGTAACTTGAACTAGAGACTAACTAGATCTAACTGAATGAGTCCAATTGCTAACTATATCTATCAACTTATCTAACCAGGGAATACCACCCACACAAATAGGCTGTTTCAGAGCCACTTTAATGAAATATTCATAGAACCTTGCAACTATTTATATACATTTGCATGGAGTATGGTATGTACATGAGGATGTCTAATCTCATGTAGAAATTTTTTCTTAGAATCTCTTGCTTGGGAGAAAATCAAGTCTAAGTTGTGTTGAATATGGGAAATTAATGACATCTTTATAGTGTTATCCTGCTCACTTTAGTTCATATTCACATTTATCTTGTAACACATTGTTGAAATGGAAAATCAATGTATGAATAAACATTCAAGTAAAGATCCTTGCAACTATTTATATACATTTGCATGGAAATTACACTTCAATGGCAAGAGTATGGTATGTACATGAGGATGTCTAATCTCATGTAGAAATGTTTTCTTAGAATCTCTTGCTTGGGAGAAAATCAAGTCTAAGTTGTGTTGAATATGGGAGATTAATGACATCTTTATAGTGTTATCCTGCTCTTTTTAGTTCATATTCACATTTATCTTGTAACACATTGTTGAAATGGAAAATCAATGTATGAATAAAAATTCCGTGTACCTCTTTTACACATAATTCTTTTTTAATATACTTTCATCTACCTCTTTGAGATCTAGCCAAGACCACAATAAAACCTAATCCTTGAAATCTTATTTACCAAAGGTAAAATTTCTTCTTGTATAGTCTTCAATGGCACTACTCCAAACAATTTTAATATATAATCCAGTTGGAACTCAACTTGGATATATTTTCATTCACTCACAATGCTAAGACTCAATGACTCATATCTAGTTAGAAATCAACTGTGTTTCTCATTTCAAAAGTGAATCAAATCTTTGGTTCCCTTATTAGGGTATATTTGAGTAATTAAGTGATTTGATGTAATTTGATGTTTAATGTTATTTAATGTTACTTTAATAAACTTTTGATTTCATATCTTCTTGATGTGACATTTGATGTGACATCTTCACTTGATCTCGGATTTCTACTTATTTAAAAAGGTCATTCATCTTCAGTCTTCTGTGAACTCAGTGAAGATGAGCTCAATCTTTTCAGTGGATGCTTGGGCATCAGCTTCCTCTGCTCATATTGATACAGTTTCGGATTCATTGTTCTCAGTTGACCCTTTCCACAGAAGTGATGATCCCTATGATTTAGAACGTGCTGATGATTCCATGTTTTCTGTTGAGTCATTTAAGTTATCCAATTCACAGTGCAATGCTGCTCAACCAAATGCACCTCTTGATCTCCCATCTGATCCAACCATTGATCTTCCTTCTGACTCAAGTGCATGTGGAGCAACGGAAAAGCAAAGCAAGCTCAATCTACGATTTAAAAGAAGGCCTCGTGAAGTAAGTCAAAAAAGATTTAAATTTCTTACTTCAGATAGACAGATTGCATTGGATATTGTGAAGCATTGTTGTGGTTTGAAATGTTTGTACAATTTAGGAATGAAGAAATTAAAGCACCTAAGAGAAAAATTCCTCCATTTAGATAGTGAAAGGCAGGATATATACCTTGTTTCTCGCATGCAAATGATTGAGGATAACATGTCAGTAACGCGTGTTGGTTTTGAATATTTCTTTAGTCAAGGGATGCGATGCTGTAGGGCTGCATTTAAAATTGCAATGGGTGTGGGAAATTTTAGAATACATAGGGTTCAACAAGGGCTTTTGAATGGGGATCTCATTTTGGATCCGTTCCATGTTGGGACCAAAGGATCTGTTGGACGTCATGCAATGAATTGGATGATGAACTATTTTAGCTTGCATTGTGAGGTTATGCCTACAACTGGAAGGTTGCACTTGTCAGATAACTTTACTCGTCGAGAGGTATTTCAAATATATAGAGAAGACATGGAAAATAGAAATGAGAAGTATGTGTTGTATTGTCACTTTACTCGATTATGGACGGAAGAGTTTAACAATGTTTCTATTCCTCGTAAAGTTAGAATGGGTGAATGTTCAGTTTGCGCCACTTTGAAAAACATGGCAAAACGGGCTACAACACCACAGGAAAAGAATAATTTTAAAAACCTTCTTAACAACCATCGTGAGAGTCAAGCTTTAGAGAGAAAGAAATGATGGAGAGTATTAATCTCCAAAAGAACAACCTACCCTTGAATTTAGAACACCTCTATATCAAGAGTAAGTCAAAATTTTCACCAAATTAGAAGTTCAACCTCCAAATTATCAAAAGTTGAAAAATTATGTGAAGAAGATAAAACACAGAAAGTCTGCTGCACAATTTCTTCTCATTGACCTATCAAACATGTAAAGTTTTCTATGAAATTTTGTATGGAGTGTCACCTAGAAGTTGCACACCTCCTCCAAGTTAACGTTCTTCAAAAGGTTTAGTATAACTTGAGAAATCAACTTCACAAGTTACCTATGTCCAAATCTGCACTTCTGAGAAGTCGATTTGACACCCCTAACTTCTTAACTTTGGTTCTCACAATGTCGAACCCGTTTTACCAAATCCTTTTGGCTGTAGATAGCTTATCTCTCAACTTAGACTTTGAGCTATCATATGTGTAAAACTTTACACTGTGCACTGAGCACTACTCATTTCATTAGACTCAAAATCTGCGCCTGTTTCAGAGAACTGTGAACACTCATCACATATGAATGTTCCTACACACAATTCTCCTAGCTTGTTTACAATTAGACTCTGAAATTCAAGTCAAAGACTCATTAACTATCAACTTAGATATCCTCAAAAGGATTTCACAAATGATCAAACACAGACGGAGCACACACGAAAAGATCGGGCGCAATATTTCTCCAATTACTCAAAAAAAATACAGTTGAGTGATGAGCAGAAAACTCAACTAACATTTCACATGCCTCATGACATCTAACTTCTCCTTTCTTGACATCTATGCTCACTCATCTATTCTTTCATATGCTCTCATATCACGCCTCGACATTTTCAAGGTATTTATAGAGAAATTTGTACAAGTCTATGACTAATCAAAGATCTAAGTGAACTATAACTATACTAATGTACATATGTGTACATTCCTCATATCCTCTGAATGTATCTTTCCTCCAAGCTTCAATTGGTGATTGATCTGCACCAACAGCTCCCCCTCAATCATCAATTGAGGTTTCTCTTTTCTTCTTTATACCTGCCATGTCTTTAAACTTCTGTAGCTTTGGTCCATCCAAGCTCTTTGTAAGCATATCAGTTATTTGATCTATAGTTGAAGTATGTATGACTTCAATCTCTTTATCCATCACCTTCTCTCTTAGAAAGTGATACTATATCTCAATGTGTTTGGTCCTGGCATGAAAAACAGGATTAGCAGCTAAATACAATGAACTCATGTTATCTCCATATATAATTGGTACCCCATGCACAATGTCAAAACTCTTTATCAAAGTCTTGAGCCAAATCACTTCCTTTGCAGCTTCAACCATGCCTTTGTACTCTGCTTCTGTAGAAGACAAAGCAACTGTATGTTGCTTCTTGGAACACCATGAGATAAGTTTATCTCCCACATAACACATGTATCCAAAAGTTGATCTTCTATCATCTGGATTACCTGCCCAATCTGCATCACTATAAATTTTGATATTTGTATCTGAGGTGAACCCATAATACAAACCTTCATTGAGTGTACCCTTAATGTACCTCAACACTCTTTGACCTGCAATCCAATGTTCTTTCCTTGGGCAATGCATGAATTGAGACAAAACCCCTACTGCATATGATAAATCAGGTTTAGTTAAAGTAGCATAGATAAGACTACCAACCAAACTCTGATATTGTCTCATGTCCTTGAATTCTTCACCTCCAAACTTACTCAATTTATGATTCACCTCCATTGGTGTAGGTGCTACCCTGCAATCATCCATTTTAAACTTGATTAACAAGTTTTTCAAACACCTTTCTTGAGTCACAAATACTCCATGTTGAGTATATGTAATCTCCATGCCCAAGAAGTATGACAAGTCTCCCAAGTCACTTATTTTGAACTCCTTTTCCATTTTCTTCTTGAGTCTTTGTATTCCTTCTTCATCTGTACCTGTAAGGATTATATCATCAACATATATGCACATGTATATGAAACCATTATCACTTGCTTTGACAAGCAAGCTACTATCTGCTTTAGACACCTGAAATCCAAGTTCTTTCAAGAACTTTACAAGTCTATAGTTCCATGCCCTTGGGGCCTGCTTCAAGCCATACAAAGCTCTCTTGAGCTTGCACACATGATCTGGATACCTTTTATCTCTGAACCCTTGAGGTTGCTCCATGAACACATCATCTGAAATATAACCATTCAAAAAAGCATTTTTCACATCAAGTTGACATAACTTCCAACCTTTACATGCAGCAATAGCTATAAGTGTCCTGATGGTTGTCATCTTTGCCACAGGACTATAAGTCTCATCATAGTCAACACCATATGTTTGAGCAAACCCTTTGACAACAAGTCTAGCTTTATATCTAGGCACACTTCCATCTGCAAACCTCTTGGTCTTGTAAACCCACTTGCATCCAATGATTTTCTGACTATTTGGTTTTGGAACCAAATCCCATGTTTGATTCTCCAATAGTGCATCAAATTCTTCCTGCATAGCTTTCTCCCATTTTTCCTTACCTTTTGCCTCTTCATATGTAGAAGGGTCTTCATCTGTTTTCATCATATAAGCATAATCTTTTGTGGCCAAAAATGAAGTATCATAGCTATACCTTGTAGGTTGCCATTTATTCCTTGTAGACCTCCTAAGCTCTCCACTTCTTGAGGTTTCTGGTTCTTCATATTCAGGATCAAATCTTGGTGTTTCTTCCACTTCAACCTGCACTTCATTATTCTCTTGTTCATCAAATATTTGAACCTTTGATTTACCTTTCCTTTGGCTCACTTCTTCTTCATCACCTGTATTGATATTGACTGTACCTGCATACCAAGTACTTTGCTCATCAAATGTAACATCTTTAGAAACCATGAATTGTTTTGTAGATGGACTCCACAATCTATAGCCCATCTGCTTATCATCATAACCAATGAAAACATATTTTTCAGCTTTAGGCTCCAACTTGTGCCTTAATTGTGATGGCACATATGCATATGCCACACATCCAAAAACTCTGCAATGATCCAAGGTAGGTCTCTTACCCCACCAAGCCTCATATGGTGTCATACCCTGCAAGGCTTTACATGGTAACCTATTGACCAAATAAGTGGCTGTATTTACAGCCTCAGCCCACAAATAATTAGGGAAATTTTTCTCCTTCATCATGGATCTTGCAAACTCAACAAGTGTTCTATTTCTCCTTTCTGCTACACCATTTTGTTGAGGAGAGTACCTGCAAGTAACTTCCCTTTTTATACCTGCATTCCACAAGTAATCACTGAACTCATTAGAAAAATACTCTCCCCCTCCATCTGACCTTAGTCTCTTCAACTTATATCCTGTAATTCTTTTTGCATATGCATGATAGTGTTTGAATGTATTAAACACTTCTGACTTATCTTTGATCACATAGATAGTGATCCATCTAGTAGCATCATCAACATAAATCACATAATACCTTGACCAATTTATACTGAAATCCTTTGATGGTCCCCACACATCTGTGTGTACCAATTCAAGCTTCTCTCAGTACATAAAACCATGCTTGGAGTAGGAAAGCTTATGAGCCTTACCTAATTGACATGCCTCACATCTGTATGTCATATGTTGACCTGCAACATTAGGCAATCCAAGCACTGAACCATTGTTAATCATGTCTTTAATACCTCTTTCATTGAAATGTCCAAGCCTCTTGTGCCAAAGATCTAACTCAGAGATCTTATGTCCTCCATATGTGAACATAGCATGACCAATATTGCCTTGAATCTTCAATGTAAATAATCTTCCTTCTTTATTCCCTGAAACAATCTGTTTATACCCTTGGCTAGGGTCTTCCACATATACTCCATCATTAGTGAACCTTACTTCATATCCCTTTTCAACAATTTGTCCTACACTTATCAAATTCTTAGGAATTGTAGGAACATACAAGACCTTACTCAATAAGGTACTACCATCCTTGGCCTTCACTGATCCAATTGACTTCACATTGTGCTTTGTGTTGTCACCTATTTGAACAACATGATTAAAAACCTAACTCTCCAAATCAGTCATCAAAGATATATTACCACTCAGGTGATTGCTACATCCTGAGTCAATGTAGAAGACTCTCTGATCTTCACTCTGGCTTTCACAAGTTGCATTCATTATCAATGTTGAATCCTCCTTTTGATCTGAAGCATAATTGTAGTAGGTGTTGTTGTATTGTTGACTTTGGAATCCTCTACCTACATTTCTTCCAAAGTAACTCCTACCACCTCTGCCTCTGAAATTACCTCTTTGATTTCTGCCTCCTCTTCCTCTTGAATTATAGTTCTGATTATATCCACCATTACTCTGATTATTATGCCAACAATCATTAGCTAAGTGATTTGTCTTACCACAAATCCAGCAAGTTTTGCCTCCATCTTTGTTGTTCCTGCCTCTTCCTCTACCTTTGCCACCTCCTCTTCCTCTTAGGAAGTTGGCTTGACTAGTTGTACCTTCATCTTCACCTGCTTGTTGCTTTCCTTTGCTATTCTTCTTCTTGTCCTTTGAGTACATTGCATGACCTGCACTCTTGTCACCATCTCCTTTAACATCCTGCTCAAATGTTAGCATATGACCTAGCAACTGATTTAAATCAGGAGTGAAATGATCAAGTGATAACTCTGTAGACAAAATGAATGGCTTCCATTTGTCATCACCTCTCAAACCTGTAAGGATTTGCCTTACCAATTTATCCTCCTCAATGTCTTCATCAACAGCTCCTAATGCATCTGCAATGTCTTTCATCCTTGTTACATAGTCTGAAATAGATTGAGAGGCCTTCTTCTTGAAGGTTGTAAATTCTACCCATAAGGATGCCTTCCTTGACTTTGTAGTATTCTGGAAATGCTCCTCCAAAGCATTCCAAATATCAGTTGCACTTTCAAGACCTCGAATGTGAGGTAACAAGTAATCATTGACTGCCATATATATAATGCTCCTAGCTTGAACATCTTTCTTCATCCAATTTTTCAAATCTGCTAACTCTTCCTTAGTTGGAACACTAGGATCTCTGAACTGTGGCTTCTCTTCTTCTCCTGTGATGTAGGCTATTAAATCTTTGCTCATAAGATGAGCTTCCATCCTCATTGACCATGCAGGATAGTTTTCCCTATCCAATTTATCTATCTGTAGAGAATCTCCCATCTTGTGTCCACCTGTGTATTGAAATCTTCAAGCTTTATAAACAATATATGTACCTTTACTTCGAATTAGGCTCCTTTTGTCCTTCTTGATGTCGTATGGTCTCCTCCTCAAGCTTTGCCTTCAAACTTTCACCTTTTAGTTCTTCAATTGTTGAATTTCTTGAATCTGCAGCAGTCGGGATCCTCCTTTCCTTGATTTGATGTCTCCTGCTCTGATACCACTGATGGAGAGTGTTAAACTCCAAAAGAACAACCTACTCTTGAATTTAGAACACCTCTATATCAAGATTAAGTCAAAACTTTCACCAAATTAGAAGTTCAACCTCCAAATTATCAAAAGTTGAAAAATTCTGTGAAGAAGATAAAACACAGAAAGTCTGCTGCACAATTTCTTCTCATTGACCTATCAAACATGTAAAGTTTTCTATGAAATTTTGTATGGAGTGTCGCCTAGAAGTTGCGCACCTCCTCCAAGTTAAAGTTCTTCAAAAGGTTTAGTATAACTTGAGAAATCAACTTCACAAGTTACCTATGTCCAAATCTGCACTTCTGAGAAGTCATTTTGACACCCCTAACTTCTTAACTTTGGTTCTCACAATGTCGAACCCGTTTTACCAAATCCTTTTGGTTGTAGATAGCTTATCTCTCAACTTAGATTTTGAGCTATCATATGTGTAAAACTTTACACTGTGCACTGAGAACTACTCATTTCATTAGACTCGAAATCTGCACCTGTTTCAGAGAACTGTGAACACTCATCACATATGAATGTTCCTACACACAATTCTCCTAGCCTGTTTACAATTAGACTCTGAAATTCAAGTCAAAGACTCATTAACTATCAACTTAGATATCCTCAAAAGGATTTCACAAATGATCAAACACAGACGGAGCACACACGAAAAGATCGGGCGCAATATTTCTTCAATTACTCAGAAAAAATACAGTTGAGTGATGAGAAGAAAACTCAACTAACATTTCACATGCCTCATGACATCTAACTTCTCCTTTCTTGACATCTATGCTCACTCATCTATTCTTTCATATGCTCTCATATCACGCCTCGACATTTTCAAGGTATTTATAGAGAAATTTGTACAAGTCTATGACTAATCAAAGATCTAAGTGAACTATAACTATACTAATGTACGTATGTGTACATTCCTCATATCCTCTGAATGTATCTTTCCTCCAAGCTTCAATTGGTGATTGATCTGCACCAACAAGAAAGCAATTCATCATCGAAGTAAAGCACTCAGAAATCCGGAGCGTTATATGTGTTTGTTGATCGATGGTATGGATAAAAAAAAAACTTGTTTGCCACATTTTTATCGCATCCCTAAGGACATTGGAGATGAAGTCCTTGTGCAAATGCATTTGGTTGGTGCTTTGGTATACAATGGAACTGTAATGTCCAAGGTTTTCTTCACATATCCGAATGTGCATAATGATCCAAACCTTACAGTTACTGTCATTCATCGTGTTTTGCAATCATGGAAGGGTCTTTTGCCACCAACTCTATATTTGCAACTAGATAATACTGCAAGAGAGAATAAAAATTCTACAGTCTTTGGATATTTAAGCATGCTTGTTGAAAAACAGGTATTTCAGA
>MU260455.1:40000-45000 GCA_020310875.1 Ceratopteris richardii
CTCTTAGGTATAGCATATACCCATGTGTCGATCTTCTGTCATCTTGACTTCCTGCCCAGTCTGAGTCAGTGAATGCTCTCAGCTTTATATCTGATGTAAAAGGATAATATAATCCTTCCTTTACAGTTCTTTTTATATATCTAAGAACTCTTTGTCCTGCAACCCAATGTTGATCTGTCGGACAATGCATAAACTGTGAAAGAACTCCCACCGGATAGCTGAGATCCGGTCGTGTTACCGTAGCATAAATTAAGCTTCCTACTAACGACTGATACTTCTTCATATCTTTGAACTCTGTTCCATCATATTTACTGAGTTTATGATTTACTTCAAGCGGTGTTGAGGCTTCTCTGCAATTCTCCATATTAAACTTCTTCAGTAAGTTTAGGAGATACCCTTTTTGCGTAACATATACACCATGATCTGTATATGTGATTTCCATACCTAGAAAGTATGATAACTTTCCCAGGTCACTGATTTTGAATTCCTTTTCGAGCAGTTTCTTCACCTCTGTGATTCTTGCTTCTGAGGTACCTGTAATTATTATGTCGTCTACATAAATGCAAATGTAGATCATTCCTTCTTCTGTTCTTTTGATGAGTAGACTTGCATCTACCTTCGAACTTTGGTATCCAAGTTCATTGAGATACTTCACAAGTATGTAGTTCCAAACTCTTGGAGCTTGCTTCAATCCATAAAGTGCTTTTCTTAGTCTGCACACATGTTTTGGGTATCTGGAATTTACGAAACCTTCTGGTTGTTCCATATAGACTTCGTCTGATATATATCCATTCAGGAATGCATTCTTTATATCTAGTTGACTTAGCTTCCATCCTTTTGATGCTGCTATAGCAATCACTGTCCTTATGGTTGACATCTTTGCCACCGGACTAAACGTGTCGTCATAGCCTATGCCATGCATCTGAGCATAGCCCTTGATAACCAGTCTCGCTTTATGTCTGGCTATCCTTCCATCTGCAAATTTCTTAACTTTGAAAACCCATTTATTTCCGATAACTTTCTTACCATTTGGTTTCGGAACAAGTTCCCATGTCTTGTTCTCTTCCAATGCGCTGAATTCTTCTTCCATTGCTTCTTCCCATTGCTCCTTTCCCTTAGCTTCAGCACAGCTCTGAGGTTCTTCATCATCTTTGACCATATATGCATAATCTTTCTGAGTTATATACGATGTATCATACGAGTACCTTTCTGGTTGTCTTCTATTCCTGTTTGACCTTCTTGGTTTAAACTCTTCATGTGTATCTGAATACACTTCTTCATCTTCGTTTCTCATACCTGATCCGGTCCTGGACGTACTTGCCTGCATATAATCTTCATCTTTATTCACCTGTACGATTGATTTACCTTTCTCCTTTCTTTTTATCTCTTCTTCAAATTCTTCAGCTGTATGACTCTGATCTGCATACCAGCTTTTCTGTTCATCAAATGTTACATCTCTAGAAATAGTAGATTGTTTGGTTAGAGGACTCCATAACCTGTAACCCATCTGCTTTTCATCATATCCAACGAACACATATTTCTCTGCTTTTGGTTCAAGCTTATGTCTCAGTTGAGACGGTATATAAGCATAAGCGACTGATCCAAACACTTTACAATGATCAAGTGTTGGCTTCTTTCCCCACCAGGCTTCATAAGAGGTCATTCCTTCTAACGTTGTACATGGTAATCTGTTTACCAAGTATGTAGTTGTATTTATGGCTTCAGCCCAAAGGTAATCTGGACAATTCTTTTCTTTCAGCATAGCTCGTGCAAACTCGACTAGAGTTCGGTTCCTTCTTTCTGCTACACGGTTTTGTTGTGGTGTATAGCTGCAGGTTATTTCTCTCTTGATACCTGCATTCCAAAGGTAATCATTGAACTCTCGGGAGAAGTATTCTCCCCCTCCATCAGACCTCAGTCTTTTAAGCTTTCGACCTGTGAGTCTTTCAGCATATGCATGAAAATGTCTGAAAGCCCCAAACACTTCTGATTTCTCTTTCAAAACATAAAGAGTTATCCATCTTGTTGCATCATCAATGAAAAGGACATAATACCTTGATCCGCTGATTGATCCTTCTTTTGTTGGTCCCCATACATCTGTATGTATGAGTTCTAGCACACCATCATGTTTGAATCCTTTCTTCTGGAAAGGTAACCTGTGGGCTTTTCCCATCTGACAAGCTTCACATTTGTGAATCATATGTTGGTTCTGTACGTTTGGTAATCCCAGTATAGACTGATTTGCTATCATAGCTTTGATTCCTTTTTCATTGAAATGACCTAACCTCTTGTGCCAAAGATCAAGTTCTGTAATCACCTTTTCATCATATGTGAGCAACGCTTGGCCAATGTTCCCTTGTACTCTTAAAGTAAAGAGTCTTCCTTCTTTCTTACCAGAGATGATCTGATTATATCCATTCTCGGGATCTTCTACAAATACTCCTTTGTTTGTAAATCTGCCCTGAAAACCTTTCTCGACTATCTGTCCCACACTTATCAGATTTTTCGGTATTGTTGGAACATACAAAACATTGGTTAGCAAATCTGCTCCACTCTTACATTTCACCTTTCCAATTGAATGTACGCTATGTCTTGTATTGTCACCTGTTTGAACAGTGTGACTCAAACTTCCTTTTTCCAGTTCTGACATCAGTTCTATGTTTCCTGACAAGTGATTAGAACATCCAGAGTCAATGTAAAATACCTTTAGATCTTCGTTATCAGATGTGCTGATTGAGTTCATCATCAATGATGTATGATTTTCATTCTGTGTGTCATTTGCATAGTTGTTGTAGGTGGTGTTGTAGGATTGGACCTGTCCCCAACTTCTTGTTCCACCTCTACCATAGCCTCCTCTTTGATTCTGTCTACCCTTTTGGAAGTTACCTTCATATCTTCCGCTTCTGCCTCTGCTATTACTGTTCTGATTTTGATTTGATCCCTGTTGGTTGTGCCAAGAGTCATGCGCCAGATGATTATTTAGTCCACAAATCCAGCAAGCTTTCTTGTTGGTATCCTGACTACTTCTTCCTCTTCCAAAGCCTCTTGCTTTGCCGGTGCCTTTACCTCTAGCATAATAAGCCTAAGCGCTTGACTCTCCTTCATCTTTTGACTTACCTTTGTCTTTCTTCTTGTTCTTCATGTACATTGCAGAGCTTTGTCCTTTATCTCCATCTCCTTTCAGATCTTGCTCATATGTGAGCATCAAACCAAGCAACTGATTTAAATCTGGTACAAAGTGATTTAAAGAAAGTTCAGTTGAGAGTACGAAAGGTTTCCACCTTTCATCTCCTCTCAACCCTGTTAACAGTTGCACTATCAATCTGTGATTTTCGACATCTTCTTTTATGGATCCAAGACTATCTGCTAGGTCCTTCATTTTAGTGACGTAGTCACTAATGCTTTGACTCGGCTTCTTTTTGAACGTTGTGAACTCGGACCATAAGCTAGCCTTTCTAGCTTTCATAGTATTTTGGAAGTGGTCTTCCAATGCGCTCCATATGTCCTCCGCTTTCTCCAGACCTCTAATGTGCGGTAGTAGATGATCTGAAACAGTGTTGTAAATGTAGGCTCTTGCCGTTGCATCTTTCTTCTGCCATAGCTTCAAAGCTTCTAACTCTTCTTTTTCCGGTTGGCTATCATCTTCGAAGGTCGGCTTCTTTTCTTCTCCGGTCACATACATCATTAAGTCCTTACTCATAAGTAAGGCTTCCATACGCATTACCCACGCGGGATAATTATCTCTGTCCAGCTTATCAATTTGGACATGATCTGCCATGATCTTCTTGCTTGCTTTAGGTTGCCTTTGAGAGTCTTTTGGCTCTGATGCCGCTCGTGGGACTAGCCTGCTCTGATACCACTTGTTGGCGATTATTTTCCGTTTTGATATCGCTGACAATGGTCGTCACGGTAAGGCTTGAACCTTGGCAGGCCTGCGGAAATTGCCGCGCCGCCGAATAGAGAGCTAAGCTACAGTGATATAGAGCACCTCTGTAATCAACGGTAGCTTAGCAGGATTACTCTCACTTAATTGTGTTAAACTGCGACTTGAATTCCACCGGAACTTCACCGGACTGTCACTGGGACGTCACCGAAATCTTACCGGAATATCACCGGAATGAACTTTGATTCTGCTCGTGATTACTTCAAATGAGTTATGTGAAGTAAGGAAGTGATACATGAACTTCCTTCACTGAATGAACTTCTTAAGGAAAACTTCACAGTTCTGAAGTGGCACTTTCCGGTTAGACTTTGTACTGTGTGTACATATCCATTCCATCGGAAACTGTGATCAGCTTAAAGGAGAGACGTCTAGCTACAAGATGAGCTATCTCTCATACAAAGCTTCGAATTCTACTGCGAGATATACTTCGTTGTTCTACCGGAAAAATTCGCTTTCTAAGAAAACTATAACTGACCGAAAATGCGTTTACTGAGATATCTTTGACCGAGATCTTCGTCTACTTAGAGAGTACCGAGAGACACGTTTAGTAACGAACTGTAACTGTTAATGGTTAACAAACTCTCTACTGTAACACGAAAAACTTCAGATTCTTCACATGAGAACAAAGCGTGCAAACTTCCACATGAACACGTGTTTTCTATTAGAGAAGATGTGTACAAATTAGCTTGGCCTCTTCTTGCTCAAGCTCTAGAAACACTCTTACACTGAGTAGTTTCTTATTACCATCCCTCTCAGATGAATACCTGACATTCCAGGTTTCTGTTATTCATCTATACATACGCGATCTATGGCGTCTTCGGAAAACTTCTCACTCTCTCTTCACTCATACGCGATCTCTTACAATCCTCTTCTTCTCATCCTCTCTCCGAGTTTCTCATCCTCTGCATCATCCGGGTCCTTCAATCCTTGGTGTATATATACACTTTTCTTCTGCGCTCTTCCACGCTCCCATTCTTTAATTCACGTTATGCGAGCATTATGCGCACATTATGCACACACCGTGGTTTATTGCTCTGTTACTCGTACAATTCTTGAT
>MU260455.1:70000-72500 GCA_020310875.1 Ceratopteris richardii
AGACTTGCGTCTGCCTTCGAACTTTGGTATCCAAGTTCATTTAGATATTTCACAAGTCTGTAATTCCAAGCTCTTGGAGCTTGCTTCAGTCCATAAAGTGCTTTTCTTAACCTGCAAACAAAGTTTGGGTTTCTGGAATTTTCAAATCCTTTAGGTTGTTCCATGTACACTCCATCAAAAATTTATCCATTCAGAAATGCGTTCTTTATATCTAGCTGACTTAGCTTCCATCCTTTCGATGCTGCTACAGCAATCACTGTCCTTATGGTTGACATCCTTGCCACCGGACTAAACGTCTCGTCATAATCTATGCCATGCGTCTGGGCATAGCCTTTGACCACCAGCCTCGCTTTGTATCTGGCTATCCTTCCATCTGCAAATTTCTTTATTTTGAAAACCCATTTATTTCCGATTACTTTCTTACCATTTGGTTTCGGAACAAGTTCCCACGTCTTGTTCTCCTCCAGTGCGCTGATTTCTTCTTTCATTGCTTCTTTCCATTGCTTTTTGTCTTTAGCTTCATCATAGCTCTGTGGTTCTTCATCATCTTTGACCATATATGCATAGTCTTTCTGAGTTATGTATGACGTATCATACGAGTACCTTTCTGGTTGTCTTCTATTCCTGTTTGACCTTCTTGGTTCAAACTCTTCATATGTATCTGAATGCACTTCTTCATTATCTTCATTTCTCATACCTGATCCGTTCCTGGACGTACTTGCCTGCATATGATTTTCATCTCTGTTCACCTGCACAATTGATTTCCCTTTCTCTCTTTTTTTTATTTCTTCTTCGAATTCTTCAGTCGTATGACTTTGATCTGCATACCAACTTTTATGTTCATCAAATGTAACATCTCTGGACACAGTAAATTGTTTGGTTAGAGGATTCCATAACCTGTAACCCATCTGCTTTTCATCATATCCAACAAACACATATTTCTCTGCTTTCGGTTCAAGCTTATGTCTGAGTTGAGACGGTACATAAGCATACGCTACTGATCCAAACACTTTGGAGTGATCAAGTGTTGGCTTCTTTCCCCACCAAGCTTCATAAGGGGGCATTCCTTCCAATGCTGTACATGGTAATCTATTTACCAAGTATGTAGCTGTGTTTACAGCTTCAGCCCAAAGATAATTTGGACAATCTTTTTCGTTTAGCATAGCTCGTGCGAACTCGACTAGAACTCGGTTCCTTCTTTCTGCTACTCCATTTTGTTGTGGTGTATATCTACAGGTTATTTCTCTTTTAATACCTGCATTCCAAAGATATTCATTGAATTCTCGGGAGAAGTATTCTCCCCCTCCATCAGACCTCAGTCTTTTAAGTTTTCGTCCGGTAAGTCTTTCAGCATATGCATGAAAATGCCTGAAAGCTCCAAATACTTCTGATTTCTCTTTCAAAACATAAAGAGTTATCCACCTTGTTGCATCATCAATGAATAGAACATAGTACCTTGATCCGCTGATTTCGTTGGCCCCCATTCATCTGTATGAATAAGCTCGAGTACTTCATCATGTTTGAATCCTTTCTTCTGGAAAGGTAACCTGTGGGCTTTTCCCAACTGGCATGCTTCACACTTGTGAATCATATGTTGATTCTGTATATTTGGTAATCCCAATACTGACTGATTCGTTATCATAGCTTTAATTCCTTTTTCATTGAAATGACCCAATCTCTTATGCCATAAATCAAGCTCTGTAATTACCTTTTCTCCATGTGTGAGCAACGCTTGGCCAATGTTCCCTTGTACTCTTAAAGTAAAGAGTCTTCCTTCTTTCTTTCCAGAAACGATCTGGTTATATCCGTTCTCGGGATCTTCTACAAATACACCTTTATTTGTAAATCTGACCTGAAAACCTTTCTCAACTATCTGTCCCACGCTAATCAAGTTTTTCGGTATTGTTGGAACATACAAGACATTGGTTAGCAAATCTGCTCCACTCTTGCATTTCACTTTTCCAATTGAGTGTACGCTATGTCTCGTATTGTCACCTGTTTGAACACTGTGACTAGAACTACCTTTTTCTAGTTCTGACATCAGTTCTATATTTCCTGACAAATGATTAGAGCATCCAGAGTCAATGTAAAATACCTTTAGGTCTTCATTATCTGATGTGCTGATAGAGTTCATCATCAACGATGTATGACTTTCATTCTGCCTGTCGTTTGCATAGTTGTTGTAGGTGGTGTTGTAGGATTGATTGTGTCCCCAACTTCTTACTCCACCTCTACCATAGCCTCCTCTTTGATTTTGTCTTCCTCTTTGATATCTTCCGCTTCTGCCTCTGCTATTACTGTTTTGATTTTGATTTGATCCTTGTTGATTGTGCCAACAGTCATGAGCCAAATGATTACTGAGTCCACAGATCCAGCAAGCCTTCTTGTTGGTATTCTGGTTACTTCTTCCTCTTCCAAAACCTCTTGCTCTTCCTCTGCCAGTGCCTTTACCTCTTGCGTAATAGGCCTGAGAACTCGACTCTTCTTCGTCTTTTGTCTT
>MU260455.1:80000-87500 GCA_020310875.1 Ceratopteris richardii
TCAAACACTCGTTACGGTGAACTACAGTATGAGCAGACGATGCAGAACGTACTCAACACCAACAGTACTCGAGACTTCACTACAGTGTTAAACAATGCTCTCACACATATTCAGACGACGAGTCTGGCAATTCCAGAAAAAACGTCTCTCTCGACCGTTCTCTTTACATTGCTTTATATAGATTTTACAAGATGCACGTACCAACTTTTCACGCGTATTTCAAAAAACTCCGTTACATCTGGCATCCGTTACATCTGTCCCACTCCGGCGGCCACTAACACTCTGGCACGCACGGTGGACTCGAACCCGCAAGCTTTTTACTGTTCGGCTACTAATCCTTCTAAGTACATGTTACGGGCTAGCCTAAAAGTTCGGGTAATTTTCTTCTTAAGTGTTTCTAACATATGTACTAAGATATTAGGCTCTACTAATTGGGCATCGGTTCTAGCCGAGCTTAACGCTATTGCTTCGGTTAATAAAATCTCGGCCTATGTTTGCAAAAAGGCCTCCTGTAATTAAAAATCGTTGGACAGGGCAGCATCCCGTGCAATCTTTTTGATTTGAGCACTGGTTCTCTCTTCGTTCGATTTCGTGATTCTGATACTGGATTGTCCTTGAGTAGGCATCGCGTTCTCTTTTGATATCTTTAATTTCTGTGTTTGAGCCTCTTGTGCTAGCTTTCTTCCTAATATGTCATTGACTTGGTCAAAATCTATCTTGAATCTCTGTAATTCTTCAATACTCTTCATTGCTAAATCATGTTGCTCTTGTCCTTGTTTGACCACTTCATCCAACTGCTGTCTTGTCTCTTCTAACATATTGCCGAGTGCAATCCTTGCATCCTCCTTGTCTTGTATCTCTATCTTCTTTTGCTGGATTGCAGTCTGTGCTTCGGTTAGTAATCTGTCCTTTGCGGCCAGTTGTTCCAGCGCTATGTCTTTTTGTTGGATTAACAGTTGCTGTTCTGCCAACTGAGCCTAGAGCTAGGAGACTTGCGCCTGGAGCTGGTGGTTTTCGGCCCTGACGGCGTCAACCTCCTCCTGGAGTGGTGTGATATCTGCTTCCAGTAAATCTACTTTGTGCTACAGGTCATGTCGAATAGTGTTTGTGACTTTGCGAATTTGGACAGGGAGCTGTTGGGAGAGATTAATGAGCAATTGCCCCATTGAAGCAAGCTCAAAGAATATCGGTATTGAGGGGAGGAGAAGAGGGTGCCGTGGTGGTGAAGAGGATGAGGTGTGAATCTATTGGGAGGTCGGTGGAGAATAATTGGGTGATGAGGTGGAAGATGCGGTGGGCTCAATAGGTGCTATGGGAGGTTCCGGCAGTGGAGTGATAGTAGTAGCGACAGATTGTATTACCTTTTGTTGTGTTGTATCGGTGTTGTCTACGGCGGATTCTACGGCTTTGAGGAGTCTGTCGAAAGCTTCATGTTCCTCAGTTTGCTGTTCTTGCTCGGTATGTTGCTGAGAGACTTCTTCGGTCGAGATGGGTTCTGTTTCTGTTTGTCGTTCTTGTTCCTGGTGCTCGGATGATGTGGATTGCGCTGTCGAGTCGTGTTGTATGGACGTGGCAGTGTCGTGGAAAGTTTCATCTTTGGCTTCTTTGTCTTGTCCGACGGATTTCTGTACGTCACTTTCGGAGGAGCTGATTCTAATGCGTTTTCGGTGGAAAAGCTGTTGGATCTCCTCTTCATCTTCTTCTTTGTCGTCTGCTAATGGTTGGACAGATTCTTCGTGTCGTAGGACGGGGCCTCTGGATGGTGGTTGAGCTGCTAGAATGGCGGAAAGAGAAAGGAAATGATGTGGGGTAATCGAGACCGAGGGGTAGTTCCTTTATTAACCTGTTTCACTATGGCTACACATTCTTTATGGATCCGGTGAAAGAAATAGGAGGCGAAGTTAACGGGTTCTTGGGAAGCTAGGTCGATGGCGGAGTAGAAAGGGCGGGATATGCAGTAGGTGCATTTCTGGAGGTTCAAGATGGCGACTAAGAACTGGAGTGCAGTTCTTTCGGGTTCAGGGCGGCAGAGGATGGCGTACTCGTTCGATGAATAGCGGGGGAAGAGTTCTATCATGCGGGCTACGGGGATGCTTGGGCCATTCTTGCGGCCTTGTGGAGTGAGGCGGAAGGATTCGGCAAAGGCTTGGAAGGTTACTACGGTTCGAGATGGCAGGGAGAGGAAGATCCATTTTCGCTCAGTGATGGGGGATTGGGCGATGGCAGGTATGATCTGCGCGAAAAAGGGATGGGCTTCCACTGAGTGCCAAGGCAGCTCAGCGAAGTTGGCCAACCCACGGGTGCGCAGGTATTCTCCTACCTCGGTAGGGATACCATCACGGAAGGTTGCGTAATTCGCCAGTGCTTCCATGGCGCACACAAAAACAGAACACAGAACACGGATACACAGAGCATAGTGGGCGCATAGATTACAAACACAAAAACACAATAGCGTCTTTTGGCGCAACAGAAGAGATTAAGTAAAGACATTACGGTGAGGGGGGGGTAGGAAGTGATGGTTATCATTGTGCGGTGTTGGAATGATACTGCTTTCAATTTGGCGTGCATGCTCGAGTAACTGGTAAGGAGGGCGGCTTATGACATAAAGATTTTCGTGCTTTTAAAAACGCGGCGATTTAAAAAGAAAAACAAAGAACAGAAGGAAAAGTAAAGTAAAAAAAAAAATGCGGTCCACCGCCGAATGTTTTAATGCGGGCTAGCAGCGTGTTGATACGGCCGCAGCTTCGAACCGTTGATTGCTTTTGGAAGTGGGTTTCCGGTCAACGTAGTCAACCGAAAATTTGCTGGATCGATTTGCTCTGAGATCTTGTAAGGGCCGAACCACCGTAATTTGAATTTGCCTGCGGATCTATTTGACTTTGCATTATAGAAAAGTACAAGCTGTCCTACCGAAAAAACTGGAGTCTTCAAGTGTCGATTGTGTGTCCTAGCTTGTCTTAGTTGGACTTAGTGCATGGTTAAAAAACTGAGCCATCGATGCTCGTCTAACTCTCTAAGTGTGTCCAACCGAAATGATAGTGAGTCTTTCGGTAGCAGTTTCTAGGTAATGGCTACATGCAGACTTGGTATAACTACTTCCATGGGTGCTATTGCTTCTAAGCCATAAGATAGTTTGAAAGGTGTCAATCCTGTTGTTACCTTGTAGGTAGTCCGGTATGCCCATAACACTACAGGTAGCAGTTGATCCCATCTTTCCGGTGCTTCCATGATCAATTTTCGAAGCATATTCAGCAGAGATTTGTTTGTGCTTTTGGCCAAACCATTAGCATGAGGATAATAAGGAGAACTAAATTTATGTGTGATCTGGAACGACTGTGTAAGTGCCTTCATTAAATTGTTTACAAAATGAGTGCCTTGATCTGAGACAAGTTCCAGTGGTAAACCAAAACGTGGAAAGACATCAGTTAGCAGACATTTTGCTACCGCAATTGCTGTAGCAGCCCGTAAAGCCCAGGCTTTTGCCCATCTGGTTGCATAGTCTGTACAGGTCAGTATGTAACGGTTGTTACTGAAGACTGCTGGAGGTGTAATCAGACCGATAAAATCTAGACCCCACTTCTAGAAAGGTTCCAATGGTAAGATGGGTTGCAGAGGAAAAAGGTGACGTTGCAAGGGCTGTCCAGATCTTTGACAAGTATCACATTGTTTGGCAAATTGTGATATATCTCTGTACATAGTTGGCCACCAGAGACCACTCTGCAGAATTTTTCGGTGAGTTAAGTTTGCTGCAAAATGGCCACCGGAAGGAATTGAGTGAGCCAAAGTAATAACTGAGTTAGCTTCATGCGGTGGAATACAGCGAAGTAGGATTCCGGTATGATCTACATAATATAGTTCTCCAGCAATTAACCGAAATCGGCGGCTAAAGACTGCAATTTTCCTGCGTACTACCGTAGAAGTCTGAGATGGAAGACAGCCTTCGGTGAGAGAAGTCAGGATCATAATATTGTAGATGGTGTATGTGGGCCTGTAATATCATCATTCATTAGTTCAGAGCTATAGATCGCTGGAGTTGTGTCATCTATACCTACCGAAGCTTCACCGGAATCTAAGCGGGATAAGAAATCTGTTAAGGCATGTGAACTACCTGGCCGGTGAATGACTTCATAGTCGAATTCTTGCAAGAGTAAGACCAATCGCGCTAATCGACCACCTAGATGTTGTTGCCGAACCAGATAGACAAGTGCAGCATGATCTATGTGAAATGTGAATTTTCGGCCCAGCAAGTAATGTCTGTATTTCTTGACAGAATATACTAGCCCTAGACATTCTCTTTCTGTTACAGAGTAATTCTTCTCAGCAAGGGCTAATCTTCGACTTGTATAATACACTGGTCTGAACCACTTATCAATTTGTTGCATCAACGCACTTCCTATTGCTATATCTGAAGCATCAACAAATACATGAAATGGGTGATCCCAGTTCGGCGGCTGTAATATAGGAACTTGTGTTAATAAATTCTTTAAACAATCAAATGCTATCTGGCATTCCTGGGTCCATTCAAATTGTCGAGGAGTCTTGGTGATTAGCTTGTTTAGTGGTATTGCCAAATGAGCAAGCCACCGTAAGTGTCTTCCATGCCACCGTACTTGACCCATGAAGCGCATAACTTCCTTTGGTGTAGTGGGCACCGGAGCTTCTAATACTGCCGAAATTTTATCTGGATCCACCTGTATACCTTGTGCAGATACAATGTGGCCAAGTAACTTGCCACATGAAACTGCAAACACCGATTTGTTTGGATTCAAACAAAGTCTATACTCTCTGCATTTCTAAAAGCAGCACCGTAAATGGAACAAGTGTGCTATCATCTTACCGAAAACTGAGAAATCGTCAAGGTAAACTTGCATAAAAGAGGTGAGGTAAGGAGAAAATATTTCCTGCATACATCTTTGAAATGTGCTTGGTGCGTTTCGCAATCCAAACCACATTACAGTACAAGCAAATACACCCCAGTTGGTAATCAATGCAGTTTTTGGTATATCCTATTCAGCAATTCTAACTTGATTATAGCCACTGTATCCATCTAGGAATGAAAACATCTCGTGGCGTGCTACTCTATCCAGCATAGTATCTAAAAAGGGGATTGGAAAGGGATCCGGTATGGTTGCTGCGTTCAATTTCTGGTCATCTACACAGATTCACAGTTGCTTGTTTTTCTTTGGCACAATCACAATCGGAGAGATCCATTCAGCATGCTCTACTGGCACAATGAATCAGACTTTTAATAACCTGTCAAGTTCTGCCTTTACCTGAGATGCATAATGGGGATTCATCCGGTAGCTGGGTTGCTTTATCGGTCTTGCTTCTGGCTTCAGCATGACCCTGTGCTGGTAGATGTGGGGGTCCAATCCCTTCATGTCCTTGTAGTCCCATGCAAACACATCGGAAAATTCGCGGAGTAGTTGGATTAGATCAGCTTCAAATAATTCTGGTAAGTTTTGCTTTATCTTTACAGGATGGGGGTGATCTTCATCTCCTAAATTGTAAGTGATCAGCTGATCTTCAGGGACATAGAACTGTTGAGGTTTCTCTGTGTCGTCTATTGGTTTAAGAAGTTGCTGCAGTTCATCGTCATGTGTCGAAACAGTGTCTTCCTTCTTAGCCTCTTCTGTGATGGGTATTACTGTATAGACTGAAGCGTTCCAATTATCTACAACGGACTATAGATCAACAGTCCCTAAGGAAATTAAGTCAGCGTTACTCTTTAGAAACTCTTCTTCTTCATCATCTCCCAATCCATCTAGCATATGGACTAGTTCAGCAAAATACAGTCTAGCGTGTAGCTCGCAAGGTTGTATAGCATCTAATTTTACCACATATCTATGATTGGCATCTTTAAACGTAAGCTCTTGTGCAGACCAGTCCTGTATTACCTTCGCATGCTTCAGCCAAGGTCGGCCGAAAAGAAGGTTGTAATCCAAAGTGGATTCCGGTAGATCTAGTATAACAAAGGTCATTTTAAAGGTCGTACCTTGTAAAGTGATGGGTACATTCCGCACAAGTCCTAAGGGATGGACTCTTGATTGATCTGCCATTCTGACAAAAAATTGAACTGGTTCGATTTCGGTCCATCCTAACCTTTTGCATAATGCCGCAGTCGCAATGTTAACACCAGAGCCTCCATCAATTAGTACCTGCGTAATCTTATGATTCTTATACCATACTGTAATCAAGGGAACTGAGTGATCAACCGTAGAATCAGGTTCCGGTTGAACTGCTGCTGTTGCTGGAATACAAGAAGGCACTGGACTGAACTGTTGTTGGAACTATTGTCGAATTCAGGTACTAATGCGAGTAGTTGGCCTAGAGGCAGGATGATAGATGCCTTAGATAAGATTTCCCAGGCCTGTTGAGATTGGTTGACAGGCTCCACCGATGTTGAAGTGGATGCCTCTGCTGATGCGGAGGTGTCTACTGTTGGTAATGTGTCTGCTGCTGATGATGTTCCCGCTGCTGACTCCCGTGTTTGTGTTCCTTCCTTTGTTAACGAGGGTTGGGTTACCGGAATAGGCTCTCGGAAGACTGGTGGTTCTGCTGTGGTCCATTGACTAGCCTTGTGGTACATTCTGTGTTGTTCACGTATCCCTGGTTCAAATATTTCTGCTGCCGGCTGCAGTTGTTTACCGGATCGGGTCTGGACTGCAGCAGCCTGTGTTTCCACCGGTGTGATTTGTACCATGTTGGCCATTGGATTTTGTCGTTCCTTCTTCCTTTGATCATACTCAGCTGCATCCTTGCAAAATCTCCTAATATGTCCATACTCACCACAAAAATGGCAGCGCGGTGGTGGTAAATTGGGATTTTCCGGTGGTGGTCCGTTCTGCCAGCGGTTTGTATTAAAGTTGTTATTCCTCTGTCCTCTGTAATTTCGATATCCTTGCTGCTGGTTGTTTCTCATTTGCGGAGGCACATAGTGGTTGGTTGGCTGCCCTTGTTCCTGGATAATTGCATTGACAGTCGCTGTTCCCTGTACTCTAGCGTTGTATGCGCAGTTTTCGGTGGTGTGTCCGGCAGTGTTGCAAATAGCGCAGAATGTCTGATTAAGTGCACAATTGGCACTAGTATGTCCTGAATTTTTGCATGTGATGCAGTATACTTGTCTGGTCATATCTTCGGCAACATTTTTGTTTATTTTTAACCACTCCAGATCTTCTGTAAATCCGCCGACTTTGTTTTCCAGTTGTAGAGTCATTGCGATGACTGCATCGAGTGTCATAGCTCCGACACATCTTATGATCATGATCTGCTTAAGTTGTGGAGTCAAGCCATTGATGAACCACTGAGTGATAACGTCATCTGGTAAGTTAGCATGGGCCGGTGGTAGCTGCCTTAAGTGCGTTCTGAAGAGGGTAGCATACTCCTGTACGGTTTGATTTGCCTTCTGTCTATTGTTCCGTAGATAGTCAAAAATTTTGGTTGGATTTTTTTTTTTGCCTGAATCGCTGTAGAAAAGCATCTCGTACTGCTTCATAGGTG
>MU260455.1:125000-180000 GCA_020310875.1 Ceratopteris richardii
TATTCTATATTTTATGAAACACAAAGATGAAGTTTTTCATGTTTCAAAAATTGTCGAGCACTCCAATACTATAAGATAGATAAGGTCTAGTAATTGTAGCATAACTTAAAGACCCAATCAAACTTCTATACACATGCTCATCGTTGAGCTTATCACCTTGGTCTTTGCTCAACTTGAAATTGCAATCCATTGGTTGTATCAATGGCTTACAACCACTCATACTAGACCTATATACCAAGTCAAGTAAGTATTTCCTTTGCATAAGATACAAACCCTACTTGACATATACAATCTCAATGCCTAAGAAGTACTTTAGCACACCAAGATCAAAAAATTGAATTCCTTGCCCAATCTAGCCTTGATATATTTTGATACCTACATCATCATCATCTGTTATGGTTAAATCATCAACATATATGCATATGTGCATAGACTTCTCATCGAGCTTTTTTACATAAAGTGAAGGATCAGCATCACTTGGTGCATATCCACATCTAATAAGGTACTCAGCAAGCCTTTGATTTCATACCCTTCGTGTGTTCTTGAGTCCATACAAATCTTTCTTAAGTCTGCATACAAAAGAAGGGTCTCTAGGGTCCTCATATCCCATGGGTTGTTGCATGCAAATAGTCTCCTAAAGATCATCATTTAGAAAAAAATACTTAATGTATAATTGGAAAAATTTCCACCTTTTAGAAGTTGTAATGGCAATCAATGTCCTAACTATACTCATTTTTGCAACAACACTAAATGTCTCTTCATAATCTATCCCATGTGTTTGGGTAAAACTCTTAGCTACAAGTCTAGCTTTATACCTGGCTATGGATCCATCGAAGTTTCTTTTGATCTTGTAGACCCACCTATTTGTGAACTCTTTCATGTAATATTGCCTAGGTACAAGCTCCCATGTATGATTTTCATGAAGAGCATCCATCTCTTCTGTCATAGCATCCAAATCTTTCTAGAGCAATCATTAATAAAGGTTAGAAAGTACTTGTTACCTACATGTGATGGCTCTCTTGAAGATCATCGTACATCTGTGTGGACCGAATCCAAAACCCTAGGAGTCACATAGCTTGATGGTTTGAAAGGCCTCCTAGTCCGCTTCTCAAATTGATATGCTTCACATACCTCATGCAAGTTAGGTGTGGTGAAGCTTGGAAGTCCTCTAACAATTTCATCCTTCTACATATTGTTGATCTTATCAACATTAAGATGGCCAATTCTTTTGTGCCATAGATCAAGATCTACAATTCTAGATGAACCACATGCAATGAGCATATACTTACTAGAATCTACCCTGACTTCAAGTGTGAACATCTTCACTTTCCTTTCACCTTTGGCAATGAGCTTGAAGCCATTTTTCAGGTCTTCAATGAAGCATCCTTTTGAATTTGACCTGGTAACCTTTCTCTACCATCTAGCCAATTGAAATGAGATTCTTAGTAATAGTGGGAACATGCAATACCTCTTTAAGTGTAGATCTCTTATTGCCATTTTGATAACTCCAATATGTCTAATGACATGCTCGATATTATCACCTATCTCAATACACCATTTTTCCTTAGTAACCTACAAATTACTGAACATATTTGTGATACATGACATGTTATTAGAACCACTATCTATGTACCACTTTTCATCTTTGTGCTACAAATGATCCCTTTAGGCATGGATCATGGCTAACAATTGGTCATTACTGTTGGAAGCAATGTGCAACAATGGTCCAAGAACTCAGAAGCTAACGCGATATGATAGTATTTTGAATACATCTTCATCAAAGCACGTCGGGCGACGTGGCTATAACAACATAGTCTCAAACCACCGATATGGGTTGTTCATTGTTAGATCACTCATTCAAAGATTTCAAGCTAGAGTTTGAAGGCCTTCTTGAAGAGAGAGTGTTCACACACTCTTGAGGAGGTGAATATTTGGTGAAGGAGAGGCTACTCTCTTGGAGCAAGAAGTCTTCTACACGGTGGTGGTAACTATCTTTTGTGAGTTAACCTTATATTTTTTTTTGGGGTTTCTCTACCCTAATCTCAAAATTAGGGTTGGTTGATTTACAATTTTATTACACTATTTTGTGAGAATAAGCTTAGCTTCGTTGCTCATTCACTTCACACACACTTAGATTATTTCAACATAATCTAAATTTTGTATCATCATCTTCTTGGATATTCTTCCATTAGTGAGTGCACCACTTTATATGGTTGAGTAGTACTCCAATGTTGTAATTTGAACATCTATTTTTTAGTGACTAAGCATCCAGTTTACATTCCCTATCCTTGTCTCAAGATCTCTTTCTTTCTATCTCTCACTTATCATCTTAATTAATTAAGTGTGTATGCTCATAAGGTTTTAGTTTGGAACGATCCTGGGGCCCCAAATTCCAACACTTGGTATCAAAGCATAATTGACATACACACTTAGTTAAGATGAGTGAGATTAGAATTGAGATTGAAGACACGTTGGATGGATCTTCTCATTATCCCATGTGCAATTTCATTATGATGAATATTTTAGTGATAAAGGATTTATGGAGTATCATCAATGGATCCTTAACAAGAGCGAGATGAGAAGGCAAAGAAGGCACTAGAGCAGCTTCAAGAGGTACTGGAGTTACTATTACAGAACCAACTGAAGAAGAGGTAACCACTTCGACATCCAGAGTCAAAGGTAGGTCTTTACCTATAGTTCCTCCTACTGAAGATCAGGCAAGATGGGATGCTATAGATGCTTTAGCACTTTCATTCATAGCAATGAGTGTTAAAAAGCATATTCTACCATAGGCTAGATCTTGTAGAAGTTCTAGACAAACTTGGTTAAAGCTTGAGAATCTTTTTTAGAGAAGAAATCCTGCTAGAAAAGCTCACTTGAGGAGACAACTAGCAAATACAAGGATGAAGGATAGTGAGTCAATTCAAACGCACATTACGAGACTTGTTGACTTGAGAGATCAACTTCTAAATATAGGAGTTGAGATATCAGATGAAGAAATGATAAATATGCTGATTAATTCACTTCCTATTTCATATCGATCTTTTATAACTACTCTTACCCTTACCACAAGAGATAGAGAGGTTACATTTGAAGAGCTAGAGTTCTTATTACTTCAAAATGAAGATCAGTTGAAGGGAATGGAAGAGAATGAAGAAGCACTTTCATCTTCATCAAAGGGTAAAAAGAAGAAGAAGGATAAGAAGGAAAAGCAATCCAAGAAGGAAAGTAGGTCCCTCTCCCCTTCTACTTCAGATTATGTTTCTACTACATCTAAAGAGAAGTCTTCTAAGAAGAAGGAAGTAATATGTTTTTACTGCAAGAAACCTGGATAATTTAAGTTAGCATGTTATAAAAGGATTGCAGCAGAAAAGAAAAAGGCATCAGGTAATCTTACAAAAGATGATAAAAAAGGGAAATCTCAAGGTGATTCTTATGCCTATATCACTATTGAGGAAGTAGCTTTTGATCAGGCAGCTTTACAAGTTCTTTCAGCAAGTCCTTGGATATTTGACTCAAATGCTACAAAGCATATGACAGGTTGCAGAGATGTGTTTTCTTCTCTTTCTTATTCTTCAGGTAGAAGAGTTACTATTGCAGATGACAATGATTTGGATGTTGTGGGAATAGGTAGAGTAACCCTAAAGTCAAGAGAAGGTGGTAATTTTCAGATTTCAGATGTTCTTTATGTACCTGAAATGAAGAAGAATTACTATCTATATCTACATTTTTAGGTGATGGTTTTAAAGTTGTATTTGAGAGAGATCTTTGTAAGATCTTATCACATAAAGAATACAAGTGTATTTTACAAGGTGAGCATAGAGGAGGGATCTTTGTTTTGTCAAAAATCAATCAGGCATATGCGGTCAAATCTTCATCACCGGTGGAAGATATGAAGCTATGGCATGAAAGATTTGGACATATTAGTTTTGGAGCTCTCAAAAGTATCAAAGACAGAGGTATGGTTGAGAGTTTACCCTCATTCAAGCTACCAAATGATTCAGATATATGTGAAGGTTGTCTTGAAGGTAAGATGCATAAAATACCTTTCGAGAAACATGGTCATATTACAGTTACCAGGAAATTGCAGATTATTCATTCAGATGTGAATGGGCCTATGAGAGCAGACCCTATTCAGGGCTTCAGGTATTTTGTTCTATTCGTTAATGATTTTACGAGATACTCATGGATCTATGGTCTTAAGTTGAAGTTAGAAGTCTTTCCTATGTTCAAGAAAATTGTGGCTATGGCTGAAAATGAAAGTCAGGAAACTATCCAGATTGTCAAAAGTGATAAAGGTGAAGTTATTCTTTCACGTAATGCTTATATTGCTGAAAATAAGGTTTATGATAAAGAAGCAGAAATTCCAGAGTTCATTAGTGAAAATGACTATGGATTTTTTAGAAAGATTCTGGATGTACATGTTTAACCATATCAGGAGGGAGTTAAAATTCCTAGGATTCAAGAAAAAGTTGAAGAAAGAGGAATTTCACAACCTTCTACAGAGTCAGTTCCACAAGAACTTTGGTTCCAGAAATGGAAGAAGTTAAAGTTCCAGAAAGTCCTATTACCTCAGAAGGACAAGTTCTAGAACCTTCGGAAGTTGAAGGATCAAAAAGAGTTTCACCACTATTTAAGGATACACCTACTTGGTTATATCAGACTTGGAAAGACAGTGGTATAAAGACGTTTATTGGAAGAACAAGGAGTCAGACTAGACAACAACAACAAGATCATATAAGAACAAGAAGTCAGACTACACAACAATAACAAAGTTATCATGTAAGTTTTGCTGAAGACTTTGAGATTCATGATATTTTGGCTTTTATGACAATTGAAGATGAACCTGCATGTGTTAAAGATGCACTTAACATTCCTATTTGGAGAAAAGCTATGCAAGAAGAGATTGATTCTATTCATAAGAATCAAACTTGGCAGCTATGTGAGTTACCAGAGGGAAAGAAGGCTATAGGTGTAAAATGGATCTTCAAAATCAAAAGGAAAGCAGATGGTATTATTGATAGATACAAGGCCAGGTTAGTTGTCAAAGGATATGCACAACAAAAAGGTATTCATTATGATGAGACATTTTCTCCTACATCTAGGATGACTGTTATTAGGTCAATACTTGCTCTAACAGCACATTTTGGTTGGCATATATATCAATTTGACATTAAGATTGCTTTTGTAAATGGTGATTTACATGAGGATGTGTATATTCGACAGCCAAAAGGTTTTGTAGAGACAGGTAAAGAACACTTAGTGTGTAAGCTTATAAAAGATTTATATGGTTTAAAACAGGCATCTAGAGCATGGTATGAAAAGGTACACACATATCTTTCATCCATTGATTTCCATAACTCAGATGCAGCTCCTACTCTTCATGTCAAAGCTGAAACAGGTATGATGATTATAGCAATCATTTATGTGGATGATATTATAGTCACAAGTCCCAGAGATGAAGATTTGTTGATGTTCAAAGAACAATTAAAGCAAACATTTGATGTGAATGATTTAGGCATTTTGCATCATTATCTTGGGATTTAGTTTCTGTTTCAAGATGAGTGTATCTATATGACACAGTAGAATCAGATTGAGAAACTTTTGGAGAGGTTTCAGATGGTTGATTCTAAACCTATGCGAACACATATAGATCAGAACATGTCTTTACAAATGGTAGCATACACAGAGCCATTTGATGCTACTTTATATAGTCAAGCAATTGGTTGCTTTATATATCTTTGTAATACACGTCCTGATATATAGTTTGTAGTTTCTCAAGTATCAAGGTTCATGCAAAATCCGATAGTGTTACATTGGAAAGCAGTAAAGCAAATCTTTTGATATTAGAACGGAACTTCAAATTTTTCTATGATATTTTCAACATCTACATATTTGTTACTAAAAGGATTTTCAGATTCTGATTGGGCAGGTGATAGAGACACAAGAAGAAGTACTAGTGGATTTTTTTTTATCTTGGAGATTGTCTTATCTCATGGCATTCGAAGAGACAACCCACTATTGCCACTTCATCGTGTGAAGCTGAATATCCTGCAGCATTTACAACTACTCTAGAGTCAGTTTGGTTGTAGAAGATTTTCAGTTATCTTGATGTGAGAGTACATGAACCCATTCAGATATTTTCAGATAGCCAGAGTGCTATAGCTATAGCTAAGAATCCAGTGCATCATGCAAGGAAAGAGCATATACAGGTACACTACCACTATATTCGAGAGCAGATAGCTAAGAAGCAGATTGAGCTAGTTTATGTTCCTTCTTGTGATAATGTTGCAGATATTTTTACCAAAGCATTGACTAGAGATAGTCATGAGAAGATTTGAAGGTTACTAAAGCTTGTACCAATATGACATTGAAGGAGGGATTGTTGGAAGCAATGTCAACATGGTCCACAATTGCTCAAAAATAGATATACTATATAGTTTTTTATCATAGCCTCTTCAAATAAAAAAGCACTGGCAGCGTGGCTAGTGCAGCACACTCCCAAACAAACCCATGAGTTCGAAACCCAGCAGTGGCAGCGAGCACGTTTTTTAATAAAAGCAAAAGCGGAAGTAATTTTGTTTTTTGAAAGGCTAAAACAATGGTGGCAACAATGGATTTAGCGATCTCGCAAGTTTTTTATAGTGATCGTAGCTTTTCGAATTGGCTTTTGGAGAGATATACAAAACTATATAATGAGGGCCTTGTTCATTGTTAGATCACTCACTCAAAGATTTCAAGCTAGAGTTTGAATGTCTTCTTGAAGAGAGAGTGTTCACACACTCTTGAGGTTAGCTTCGTTGCTCATTCACTTCAGACACACTTAGATTATTTCAACATAATCTAAATTTTGTATCATCATTTTCTTGGATATTCTTCCATTAGTGAGTGCACCACTTTATATGGTTGAGTAGTACTCCCATGTTGTAATTTGAACATCTAGTTTTTAGTGAGTACGCACCCAACCTACGTTTCCTATCCTTGTCTCAAGATCTCTTTCTTTCTATCTCTCACTTATCATCTTAATTAATTAAGTGTGTATGCTCAAAAGGTTTTAGTTTGGAACGATCCTGAGGCCCCAAATTCCAACAATTACCTTCATTAGAAGTATAGTTACCTTGATTCTTCTTTGAAGGGCACTCATTTTCCCAATGGCCTTGCTTTCCACATGAATAGCACTAACCTCTCTTGCCTTGATTGGTGTAATCACCTCTGCCTCTACCTCTTTGGTTCTTTTCTTTTCCTTTGCCATAGGATGAGCTACCTTTATCTTCATTCATGACTTTGGACTGGTTTCTCCTTCCTTTGCCTCTTCCCTTGCCTCTGCCTTTCCCTCTATTTCCTACATATAGCACATATTGAGAACCTTTTCCTTTGTTTCCTTCTTGAAGCATATCCTCATTGATCATGAGTGTGGTAAGTTGATCAAGATCATGCATGTTCTCTCTCTCATAGAAAGAAGAAATGACCTCCATTTCGCATCTTCCTTGAGACCATTCAAACAATAGGCCACCATGTCTATAACCGGATCTTGCAAACACACATATGTAGAGGTAATACAACAATGAAATCTAACAAGAACACACATAGAGTAGAGAGAGACTATACACAAGATTGGGCCATATACTCTGGTGTATGAGTCTCTCAGATTATGCATATTTATAGGTATTTTCATTGTGTCCTGAATAGAAAATACATGAGGGTGGCGCTTCAAAAAGTGTGCATTTACAAAAAGTTTGCTTTATTTACAAAACATTGCTTTCTAAGTGATCTACTATTTTTACAAAACTATATAAAATACTATCTTTTAAATATCTTCAAAAATATCTAAGTAAATCTACATGCATTTACACCCTCATGATCTTCACCTGCTAAATCTAAACACAATCACATTAAAAACCTCAAGGCATTAAAATCCATTTAACATTCCATTATTCCAAAAAGTATAACAATGGCATCATCATCCACTTGGCTACCTATTGTTTCAAGGGAATCCCTAATGTTTTTTACTTTCATAATGTACTCATTGACTGATAGATTACTTGGCTTCTTGAGGTTGTTAAGCTTATTCTTGAGCTACACCTTTCTAGCTTTGGTGTTAGTTGTAAACATCCTCTCCAAGTAATCCCACATGTCCTCAGCTCTCTCAATTGATTGAATCATTGTATTACTAAAAAATTGTGCGATCATTAACATTGCCTTTCCATTTTTTATCTCTCAATCTTTCATGGTCTTCAACTCAGCTACGATAGGTGCCATAGGATGCAATGGTACTACCTTGACATTTGATCCATCAATGATGCCACCTAGATCCTTGCTTAATATGAAATTGAGCATCCTAAACCTCCAAGGCTGGTATTTTTCCTCTACTCAATAGCATTGGAATGATCAGCCATGATAAAAGTAGGTGTCTGTTACCTTTGTAGAAGTCGTAGATAGCTTTACTCCTTCGATGGTGAGCACTCCTTTAAATGCTCCCTCTTGATGTAGCCTTCACGTACTTCACCCTATTGTCTTACTCCATTCAAAGTCTTCTTGCACTCAGCTTGATGTTTCCAAGCTGGTCTAATACCATTGATGGAATATTTCTCCTCCAAATGCACAACAAGAAGCTTGGACCTTGCCCAAGACCTAGCTGCTCTCCTACAAGTATTCACTAAACCCAATATAACTCCGAATTCATGCATTGAATTGACAAAAGTTTTTAGTCAAGTAAATGAGATATTGAGGGCTTTCCAATGAGCCACCAATCACTGGAATTGGACACATGTAGATTAGTCACCTCAATCACACAAGAGAGACTAGTTTTCCTTTTATCTATTGAGATAGACCAGTAGAAAAAGAAGCAGCTATAAGTCAGAGTTCAAGAATAATTTCTGAAAACAAATTCGGATATAGTGCTTTATAAGTATTCCGATAAGTATAAGAACTCTGAAAATGGAGTTTCCTACAAAGAGAAAATTAAGTCCTAATAAGCTGCTATAGAAATTCAGCACCCTTTGGAAATGGTAGGAGAGATATAGAGGAGACTATGGACCCCTATGGTAGACAATGGCTCAATCACATACATATAAGAACACTCCATCTTCCTATCATCTGAACACACTTAGAATGAGCTTGGATGGTGCTTAAAGAGCCATGGGAGCCTTCCATGACTCTTCATATGTCCTCCATGTCTCTCCACATGCCCTCCTTGTCTCTTCAACTACCTTGTGACTTTTTCTCTTCAATGGAGTGTATTTTGGTGGTTCAATGCCTCCTTTTGGATAAGTTTCCACCTTCAAACATGTGCTTTGACTTTCCTAAAGTTCAAAGGCCTTCAAATGAATTTATTTAGTGAAAAACATATGCTTGAGCTTGCCCTGGAAAACACATAACTTTTAACATTAGGTGCACGCACACATAGACTCACATACATATCCACAGACACACACACACATATACACATACACATATACACATGTCACGGTTTCAAACGTAGATGGAACTCTAAGATAGACTTGGTCTCCTACCTTAAAGTTTATGTCTCTCCTTTGAGGGTCAGCATAGGCTCTAGCTCTGTCTTGAGCTCTCCCAATAATGTCCTTAGAAAGCCTAAGCATATCATTCATCTCCTCCAAGAAGTCCTTTGCAACTTGAACTTTCTCGTTTTGCAATCCTACTGCATAACGAGCTCTTGGTTGAAACCCATGCATAATCATAAATGGATGATGTCCAGTGGAAGAGTGTTTGGCACTATTATATGCAAACTCTACTATAGGTAAGTACTCTTCCTAGTTAGGTTGCCTTTCATTCACATATGCTTGAAGCATATCCTCTAGGATTTGGTTAACCCTCTCAATTTTCCCATCCGATTATGGATGCTTGGTTGTGGTCATGCTAAGTTTTTTATCCAAACTTTTGAAGATTTCTCTCCAAAAGTGGCTACTAAACTTCCTATCCCAATCAAAAACTATGTCTAAAGGAAGACCATGTAACTGTTATAGGTTCTCTACAAAAAGTCTAGCCAACTCAAGTGTCTTCATTATAGCATGTGTTGGAATAAACCTAGCCATTTTGGTTAACCTATCCACAATTACCCAGACAGAGTTGTGGCCTCTCTGTGTCTTAGGTAATCCAACTATGAAATCCATGGAGATACTCTCCCATTTCCCATTGGGAATATCCAATGGGTGGATTAGCCCTCCAATCATCAACCTTTCAACTTTATTGACCTAGAATTTAGTGCACTTAAGCACGTACTCTAGGATGTACTTATGAAGTCCAAGCTAGTAAAGCTACCTCTTAACAAGATCATAAGTCTTTTTAACTCTTGGTTGTCCCAAACTAGGTGTGTCATGACACTCACACAAAATGTGCCGTCTCGTCTCAATATCTCTAGGGACACACACCTTACCTTTAAATAAATGATATCCATCACGGACACTATAATTTTTCCACTTGAATCCTTCTTGAGTACCTATTGATACTACAACCTCACTCGAAACTTGTGTATCACGATCCCCATTCTCTATGTCTTCCCAAATCTCGGAATATGTAGGATCAAGCCTACATTTCCCTCTAATGGACTCAAGTAGCTCACTAGTGATCTGAGTAAAACTCAGTCCATTGAACATAGGCATGTGGTTTAGTGAATCAACCACTATATTAAACTTTCCCCTCCTATACCTAAGCTCATAATCAAACTCTTGAAGGGTCTCTGCTCATCAAGCCTTATGAACTTTAAGGTTTGTTTGATTAGAGAGCCAATTAATGCTCTCTTGATCAAACACTATCGTAAGTTTGGCACCATATAAGTAATGACACCACTTATTCAGAGCATGGACAATTGCATACAACTCCTTCTTATAGAGGAAGTAATTCTTCTGAGCCGGTTCTAGTTTCTTACTCTCAAAAGCTATTGGTCAACCATCTTGAACTAAAATCACTTCTATAGCAAAATCACTCATGTCAATCTCAACCACAAAGGGTTTATCGGGATATGCTATATGTAAAAGTGGAGTTGTAGCAATTGCTACTTTCAATTTCTCCATACTTTGCCTTTGTTTGTCTCCCCAATGAAAGGCTTTCCCTTTCACTTTAATCTATTCCATCATGAGGACAACAATTTTTGCATAATTCTTAATCAATCTTTGATAGAAGCCTAATAAACATAGGAAGATCTATAGCTCTTTCAGGTTCTTAGGATGTGGCCATTCCATAATAGCCCTTACTTTTTGAGGGTGCATCTAGATTTTGTTTTGGGAGACTATATGCCCAAGGTATCCAACCTCTGTTTTGAAAAATTTGCACTTTTACTCTTTGGCAAAGAGTGAATTATTCCTTAACATTTGGGATACTCCAAGTGCTCCTGTTCAAATCCACTATAGATTAGAATATCATCTAGGAAGTCCACTACAAATTGCCTTAGATAAGGTTGTAATACATTATTCATGAGCTTCATGAAAGTGGTAGTAGCATCGGTGAGACCAAAAGGCATCAACAGAAACTCATAGTGCCTATATCTAGTCCTGAATGCAGTTTTTAGGGACATCCTCTACCCTAATCCTAATATGATATTACCTTATCTAAGGTCAAGCTTCGTAAAATACCTAGCTTTATGTAACTCATCAAATAGGTCTTCCAACCTAGGCATTGGAAACCTATCTTTTATAGTTACCTTGTTTAGTGCTTTATAGTCTATGCATAATCTCATAGATCCATCCTTCTTCTTGAGCATGAGCATTGGCGATGCCCAAGGTGAGTTACTAGTTCTAATGAAGCCCTTATCTAAGTAGTCATGTAATTGCCTCTCAACCTCCTCATGCTGAGAAACACTAAGCTATAAGGTGGCTTACAAATAGGGTTAGAGTTAGTAACTACCTCACTAGCACGGTCAATGTCCCCTCTCTTAGGTGGTATCCCTCTAGGTAAGTCAATGGGAAAAACATCTCTAAATTCAAAAATAAGATCTTTAAAACCTTTAATAACACATCTTGGAATAAAGAATAGTAAAAAGTTGTGTCCATATTTACATTTCTAGCATGGAAATATACATCAAATGTTTGTACAATGCTCAAAGTCCTCACTATACAACAAAAAGATCTCCTGTACATGCTAAAAATTAGAAAGTCTATACAAATCTAAAGATGAGATGAGAGGTGCACTAGGTACATCTCTCTCTCCCTGTATACAAAATTTACTTCCATTTCTTTCAAACTCAAGGGTATTATTTTGGTAACTACATTTAAGTGTGTATCCCAACCCCCATAGCCACTCTCTTCCTAACACAACGTCTGTCCTCTCCATATTCATGAATTGGAAGTCTATGTGGTTAATATAATCCTGCATCTTGACCTCCACATTGGATACTATAGTATCCCATATTCTTTTGTCTTCCCTTGCATCATAGATACTATGTATTTATGTGCATTGTGCTATTCGGGAATCTTTAACTTTTTTACCAGAGCATAGTTTATGAAGGTATGAGTGGTAGATTCATCTATCATGACTCACACCCTCGTCCCGTATACACTACCATGAAGTTTAACAAAGTCTTGTGGTCCAAATTGAGGTGACCACAATGATTGAGTCAAACAAAAAGTGCGCTCAATATCCTCGTGCATCACCCCCATGGACCATACTACTCTCTGGTCCTCTTTTCTTTCTTCCCCCTTCTTAAGTGGACAGTTCCACTGTGAATGGCTAGGAGAGACACACCTAAAGCACAAGTTCTCTCTCTTGGCCCTCTCAAACTACTCATTAGGTAACCTATGCCCTTGGGATCTTTGTTTCTTGATGAAGATTTTGTTTTTCCCTATTGACAGTTTCTTCTTGAACTTAGTCATACTAAGAGGTTTGAGGGGCTCATCTGTCTCCAGAGGAGTATATTGAGGATGGTTATGGTCCTCATATATCTAGGTGTCCTTGATTGCCTCCTCGAACATCTTAGGTGCATTTCTTCTTATGTCTCTCTTGATGGCCTTATCTAAGCCCCTAACAAACCCCCTTGTTTTCTAGAAATCATCCAATCCCTTAAGTTTCAAAATGATCTCCCTATAGTGGGATATGTAAACCATCAAAGGCCTACCTCTCTGAATAATCCTATCCCACTCATCCTATTTCCTCTCTTCCTCATTCTCAAGAAGAAACTCTTTCAAGAAAAGAGTTTCACATTGAGCCTAGTCTGTAGGGATAGAATTCGCCTCCTTGAGACTCATCCACCATTTATAAGCACATGGTCCAAGCAAGAGACTCGTCTCTAGCACACGATATTTAGATGAGGTGCTCTTCAGTTGATGGAGATCATTTTGTTTTTGGAATAAAGTGTAGATTGCATGCTTGTTTCTCTCACAATCATCACCCATAAAAGTAGGTGGCTTCAAGTCTTTCAGACAGGGAACTTTCCTAGAACTCTCTCCTTTATGCTTAGTAGGAAAAGAAGCATCTTTCCTAGCCGTGTCTATAGGAAGAGTAGGCATTTCTCTTTCCTTCCTACCTAGGGAGTGGCTGCCAAGTTTTTGCTAAAGTGTTGTAGAGGGATTTTGGTTGGACAAAACTTCTCCAAATCAATCATTCTTTGTTGTTCAACAATTGCTTCCCCAAATCTTTGATCCATAGCATGACCTTTCTCCTCCAAATCTTAGAAAAAAGACTCGAATTGAAATAACCTCTTTACCTTCTCCCATCATCCATCTCCAAAGTCAGGAACGAGCTCATTGTAGTGTAGTTATCCCATGTTGGGTGTTTGGACTCCCAAAAGTAGGTATATGAGGAGGACCCTCCTCTATGCTTCTTTATCCAAGAGGGAGGAAGGAGGGAGAGAAGCTCCAGCTGTGCTCGTGCTTTGTGAGTCCTTTTGTCGGGTGTCCTTCACTTAGGCCATCTTCTTGTGTGAACCCATCCATTCATGAGTGTGTGGAATTTCCTTAGCCGGCCATGTTCAGCCGCCTAGCTTGGCTACCAATTTTGGGCCTACCTCTTATGAGATCCTCCATTTTTGGAGTTCTCATGACTCAAAACTTGAGGTGCTGAGATGATGGACAATGATTGCACATGGATGATCTTTGATAATTGCTTTTCCCAGCCATGTGGTCCTATATAGAGTCCCTCTCTCTCTCTCTAATTACCCACAAAGGATAATTATACATAGCCTCTCACATGAGTGTCACTTGGCACTCATGTGAGTACCTTTCTCAATATATCTAAGAGGTGGTTCACACCTCTTTCTGAAGGATAATAATTTCCCATGTTATCGATGATGAAGATGTTTGTCTCATATGCGATGAGCCCCAAGGTCAAGGGAGCCAAAGAAAAATGGATGTAGTTTTTAGAGAGAAGGCAATGAAGTTTTGCATCATTAACTCCGAGCCCATGCAAAAGTGGTTAGAGAGGTATGAGCTTGCTAAGGAGGCAAACCCACAGGAAAGAGCCCAATTTTGAAAGAATCTCTCCACGTGCTCTTTGCCTCTTCCAGAAATTCTTCGACACCTTCCAACCTTTCCAACGAGCAGATGGATAGATGCATCCATTTCACAAGCAAAGATATTGGCTAAGGGAGGAACTTGCAAAGGGACGTGGCTGGGAGGTAACGCTCTCAAACATTGCAAATTACTAATGTGTAAATCTTATGAATTATTTTGACCATCATAATGAAATCCATTTTATGTATTGTCCAGTATTAAAAATATGTTGCTCTATGCTCTCATGGACAACACTTTTGGATCACACGCATCGATGAAAATAAATCTACTTTTGATAGTGGGGTGATGGTCAAATTTCTCCAAAAATCTAGAGCTAGCATAATAGATGAAAATGCCCAAGAAGTCCAACTCGAGTGTTGTGGAGTGATCCAAGATACCTTGAATCTATTGTTAAAAATAGTCATCGCTGGAAGAAACACAACAGTGAGGCGAGACGAGAGTAAATTGCTTCAAGTAGACTCTAGAAAGCTATGAAGAGATGAAAGATACACATTTGTACTTCTCCAACACTGTGAACAAGTTGTTTTTATACCATATCCAAAAGAACCAAAGTGACTATTTGTTTTACAAGTTGCTCCACATAGCAAGCGAATTTGTGAGGTCATGGACATAGAAGGATTTCCATCAACAGTGGACTCTCAAATGCATGTGGTCGTCAAAGAGGAAGACATCATTGTCCTAGAAGAAGATTCCTTTAGAGAAGATCAAGTGCACGAGGAGGTAACAGATGGTATGTTCTATGAGGAAGATGTTCAGGAAGGGGCGACTATGCTAAGAGATCTAGAAGTCACCAATAAGATCTCCAAGAGGATGCTAGAATAAGGTACTTATGATGCAAGCAATTATATGTACTTATTTATGTTTACAATGAAATGAAGTTTTAGTCCAATGTGTTTCTAACTCCGTTATGTTTTCTTTGTAGAATACTAATTTTTGTATTACCGTTATTATCCATATGCTAATTATTTGAGATATCTACTGTAGATCATGATGGGAGGAAGTCTATCACTCACTCTAAATTCCATGATAGAGGAGGATTTTCTAGAGTTAATATCTCAAGCACCTACCACTTATTAGGCTACCGAATCACAGTATTGGATCTCTTGCAAGAATACTCTTGATGGTGATACTCCCTTTGGCTAGACTACTCCCATCGGTTGCACTCCCTTTAGCGGGACTACTCCCACTGACAACACTCCCTTTGGCCGGACTACTCCTGCCGATAGCACTCCCTTTGGTGATACTCCTGGCTATATGAGTTGACCATAGTCATCTTCTCTGCCATCCCCTAGTGGCTCCAGCAGTCAACGTGTGTGCAAACATTCGACACTAGAGCATGATATAGGCATTGGCCCATCTTGTTTTGAGTTCATGTTTTGGAGGAGGAGGTTCTAGAGGAGGGTCTATGAGTGGCCCATCTTGTTTGTCTAGGTGAGGAGGCATATGTTGTGGAGGTTGTGTGAAAGATGTAGTGTCACACATAGTGTAACACACACCTAGTCCTAGACCAAGTGCCTCAGATGTAGGTATGCCATACACTACACCACATACACCTTGGAGTGCTAATGTTCATGATGAATCCAAGTTGTATTGTATGTGAGATGGAGCTCCAATGATGGATATGATTGGAAAGTCCATGTGTTAGTGGATACGATAGTTTTTCACAATACAATTTGGACACTCTTTCATGGTCAAGTGGAGTGAATAGGACAAGGATTGCAAGAATTACATCATAGAGGCAATCTATCATGAGTATCATCCAACACTTGGGCACCCTCTTGTTAGCTCAGAGTGGATTTAGCACATGACACGTGAGGTGATGTCACATCGATGGTTGGAGGCTCACAAAGCTTTCAGAGGAGGCTTACCAAAGCCTAAATGGAAAGATGCCGAGGAATGAGAGATGATTCACAATGAGTAGTAGCACACTCCTAACCGATATCGTCAGTAGCAAGACGCCATAGCCACACATCTAGAGGCAGTTGCAGTGTCCCATTTGGGTAGCAACAGTTACAACATGATGTGTCACGAGTTTATAAGTATCATTTTAATGAATCAATTTTATTATGTTAAGCACATCATGATTGTTGATCTCATATTTAGCATATTTGTTGTAGGAGTTGGCAACAGGTCATCGTCCGTCACAAGTAGAGGAGACTTATGAATATCTTCATGGGTTGGTTGCACTATTGCAGGACTCAAAGGGACATAATGTAGTCATTTCATGGGACAATCTACCATGGGGTGATCTTCCAAACTTGGTTTATAGTTTTTTGGTTTTTTTTTATGAACATTGTTTCAATTTGTCTAATTTCATGAATATGCTTTGGTGCCGAACTATAGATATAGATTTTTTAATCCCTCTGGTTTTGTGTATGGTAGTGGTGTAGTACACTTTGTATTTGGTTCATATATGGTAGTGGTGTGGGGTCGATTAATGGAATATCTCTTTTGTACATGGTTCATTTATGGAATATATGTTTTGTACATGGTTTATGGTTCATTGTGCTCCTATATATCTGTTTTATGTTCATCAATGTCTTTTGCTTTATCAAATCTTGTTTTCATTTCCAGTCATCTAAACCTTAATCCAACAACCACTAGAGTACATGTCAAGATATGTGCTTGGTTTTTTTTTTGGGCAAAGTGTATTGGCCTTTGCTACACAATAGCATTGTCATGTTGTTGCAGAAAGGAACACTATATTCTGCAAAAAAAAAAAAATTAGATATGGTCATCGATATACACATCAGTATTGTCAAGGTTATGCCGATGTTTATACCATCGATATTGGAGGGAAATACCAATGCTTATACCGTTGGTATTGCAAGGGAAATACCATCCTATATATCAAAACTTATACCGACATGTATAATATTGATGTGTATACCAACACTTAAACCAATGCATATAATGATGCTAGTATAAAGATGTTATCATATTGACATGTATACTAGTGCTTATACTAGCACATATAGGGACACATATTCCAATGCTTATACCAATGCTTATACTCGATGCTTATACCGATGCTTATAGTGTATGCTTATATTGGAAATATGAAATTGGCGCTTATATCGATGACTATTTTGATGCCATGAGCATTTTGCACATATGTATTTTCATCAGTGTAAGGGTCGATATGGGGCTGATATGTTGTAGTGCTTGTTAGAGGTTCCTTGATCTCTAGCAAAGACTGAGGCATGAAGATTATCTCTTGGCTTGTAGCACTCTTGTCTCCTCAAGAGAGTTTTGGGCTACTAGAGTTGACATACCTAATAAAAATATATTTGGTTTGTTGTAAAAAAGAAAGATAAAGATTTTACCCTAATGTTAAAGAAGAATTCTAGTGGGCATGATATCAATACTGTGGAGAATATATAGAAGTCCATGTGCTTGTTTATCAATGTTTTCTCTATGCCTCACAAGTGGGGAAATGACATCTAGAGGGCCAGAGATCATATTTCTCTTAAAAGGAAAAAAATGATTCATCACGGTCTAGCTTCTCTCTTCGATCCCCTCATTTCTAGTGAGGTTAGAGAAACCATTATTAAATTGAAACCCCATAAATCCCCTAGTCTTGATGGGATACCTAATGCATTCTTCCTAGACGTGAAGGAGTTTCTAGCCCCCTACATCCTCTTGGTTTGGCAAGATGTTGTGAGAAGTGATACTATTTTTGCCTTTATCAATATTGGTGTGATTGAGCTGATTCATAAAAAAGAACCCAAGGATGAATTGAAAAAATGGACACCTATCTCATGTCTGACATCTAGTTATAAATTCATTTACTCCTCTTTAGCTAGAGGACTTAGTTCCATTATGAATAAGATTGTTTTTTTTAATATAAAGGAAGTTCGGCAATAGCCTACTCTCTCGGACTTGAATTAAATAAAGAAAAGTACAAGAGAAGGGGACTAGTGCCCACGGGACCCCCCAAATCCCACAAAGCAGGAGAAGCTTTTACAGAGCTTAGAAGACATTACAAAGAAGGTTAATTACCCTCTCACACCCTCATGTGGGGCCCACTTGGGTTTAAGCTTGTTATCGATCAAAAGGAGTACTTGATGATGCCTAAAGGGGGGGGATTTTTTACAGTTGACGATCCTTTTGCCAAGGAGGAACAGCGATTTCTCAATTGACCACTCCTTGGGGGAGTCACCGAAGTTGAAAGCACATCTTTCCCGCCAGATTTTCCATAGGACCTCCCCTCTGATGGCGTTCCAGAGAGTCGCGGAGCAGCCGATCGCTTCTCCCAGCAGGGCTTGCTGCCAACTGAGATGTTTTTGAAGTCTGATTCTCTTTCCAGTCACCTGCCAGAGTCTGTTGGAGTTGGGGCAGGTAAAGAAGATGTGTGAAACATCTTCGATAGACCGGTGGCAGCGTTTGCACCAGGGAGGGATCCCACAAATTTTGCTAGCCTTAAGGTTGGTCCAGATTCCATGATGAAGGATTTGCCATAAGAGGACAGACTTTTTGATTTCTATGAGGGGGTGCCAGATAGCCATGAACTTCATGTCCCACCGAAGCCGCGTCCATGACAGGCACCACTTTTTGTTGAGGTTAACCTGATAGTCGATCGTTTCTTGGTAGGCTATTCCCATTGTGCCATTTGAGACCAAGCGAGCTCGACATGTCGTGTCCCATGAGCAGGCGAACTTTGTGTCGGTCCCAGGCGAGACATCTGCTTTGCAACGTGTTCCATTCTTCATGCGAAATGTTGATGCTAGGATCAATATCCTCAAAGTTGATCCAGCGGTTGGTGTCTTGTTTCCAGAGATGTTTCCATTTTTTGAAGCCTTTGTTCCATAGCTTCTTGGCATTTTGAATGTTCCAAGAATCCACACTCCGGATGCCATGGATCGGAAACCAGATAGAGTCGTTTTGTCTGATACCGGCAGCCCACTTCCAGTCTTCACTTATTCTTGTGAAGCTTTTGACTTTATTCCAACTCTTCCAAAGGGAGCACACCAGATTAGAGCCTTTCGGGAAGACGGGGATCGGGGAAAACAACAAGGTCAAGATGTCAAGATTCTTCCAGTTTGGGAAGCCCCTGAGCGCCAACTCATTCTTGTTTCTGAAGATCAGCTTGGCCCACGAGGCCTCCCCGTTGCACCAAGCCTTAATCATCCATTTGGCCGACAGTTTGTTAGCCATGCACCCAATGTCCAAGATACCAAGTCCCCCACTATCTCTATGGCTGGTGCAGATGGACCATTTGATTTTAGGCACCCCCCTCCTATTGTGGTCGCCCGTCCAAAGGAAGTTTCTACAAATACTATCTAGTTTGGACAGATCATGCTCTTTCGGTCTCCAGCAAGAAAGGAAATAAATGGTAGCTTCCACCTGATGCTCCACCAGCCTGCTAAGCCCTTCTGTGGCAATGGCAAAGAGAAGGGGAGCCAATGGGCACCCTTGTCTGATAGATCTTCTAAGTTTGATCACCTTTGAAAGATTTCCATTAATGTTAATTTGGGTCGATGCGTTTCCGAGAAGGGTCGCGATCATCTTGGTGAATTTCTGAGTACATCCAAGATCTTGTAGCGACTGTAGAATATAGTCCCATTCTAGCCTGTCGTAGGCTTTATCAAAGTCGATCTTGAGGAAAACTACTTCTTGTTTAGACTCATTTGCAAATTCAAGACCCTCCCAGATATCTATAATGGTTTCCAAAATTGACCTGCCTTTGATGAAACCTTTTTGGTCCTCGCTTAACCACGCTCTCAAGTGGCAAGAGATTCTGTTGGCAATGACTTTGGCGATGATCTTGTATCCTGTTTGGAGCATTGTAATGGGACGCCAGTTCTCTATTCTGTTCTTTTCCCCTTTTTTGTGTACTAACTTGATAATGCCATTGTTGAGACAAGAAGGAAGCGCGCCAAACTTGAGAGCCTCTTGCCAAACCAAACAAAGAGGGGTGGCAACCACCAACTTGAAGGATTTAAAGAACTCATTAGTGAGCCCGTCGGGTCCCGGGCTTTTACCTGAGGGGAGGGCATCAATGACCTCAATGATTTCTGCTTCAGAGATAGAGGCATGAAGCAGAGAGTGAAGGTTGGGTGGTATCCTGTGGGGGGAAACCCTAGATATGGCAGCCATACAGTCCCTTCTATGGTGGGAGAGGGGGTTTGAGGTCCCCAGGAGTCTCGTGAAGTGCCCTTCAATGATCCCAAAATTATCTTCTTCCGTATTGCATACATTGCCATTTGCGTCTAGCAATAAGGGGATCGATTCTCTGTTGTGTTTCCTTTTGAGGATACGGCACATCTCTTTGGTGGGTTTGTCGGCTTTGCCAGCCCACCACTCCTTGAAGAAAATTTTCAAATTTTTCCTTTGTATCTCTTCCTCGTATCTCAGCAGCGCTCTGATCTTTCGAAGTCCTTTCTGGGCTTGAGATTTTCCTTTGTTCACTTCCTCCTCGAGCCGCCAGAGTCTATGATATAGAGCTTCTCTACGAGCCCGCCGCACAGTCTCAAGATTGTTCTTCCTTAACAGAAAGCCTTCATTAGAGGGAGATTTATCCTTGATGCTATCATTTTTTGTTGGTGCAGAACAATCAACAACTGATGATTTGACAAAAGATTAAATTCAAATAATAAAGCAAAGATCAAATTTTGAGGCTTGAAGATTGGTGCATAGTGAGAAGTTGAAGACTTGTATATACATGTACACTAATCTTGTAAGTAGTTCATAAGAACTTTGTAACTTTGATGAGTTGGAATGTAAACATATATATAAATATACTTGATATAGATGTATTACAAGTAGAGGAGATAATATATGATAACAATTAGAAGTCATTAGAAGACTTTGAGAGCCATCAGATGTATACTTTCTCATAATAGAAGATATCTGAAAAATTGCACCTCAATCTTTTGATCAGTGCTCCTTCTATGTTTATCCTCTTGAGGAATGCTTTTGTACAAGTCTAAATCTATAGTAGAGTGACCTTTGTACAAGTTTTGAGAGCCTAATTGTAATGAGGCTCAGATAATTTTAAGTAGGGACATTTGTATGTGTAAAGTGAAGAAGTGAAGACAGAAACATGTGCAATCTCAGTGGTCAATGTTTTGATCACGTCTCCCTCCACAATGTAGATTTTTGAGCAGATAAGCACTCATTCTTTAAGTTGAAAGATAAGCTACTAGTAGCTAACAGCATTTGAATAAATGACATCTAGTTTGAGAGAACCATGCATCAGAAGTTGTAGGTGTCAAAGTCAACTATACAGAAGAATAGTTTCAAACATAGGTAGATTGTTTGGATCATATCTAAAGATCTACTAAATTTTTTGGAAATTTTTAACTTGGAGAAGGTGCACAATATTTACATGACACCTTGTACAAATCTTCATTAGAAACTTTACACATTTGATCAGTCAATGAGTGGATTAAGTGTAGCAGACTTTTTTGCGTAATGACTTTCTTCACAGTTAGCTAAAGTCTTGATAGTTTGGCATTGGTCTTCCAAAATCGGTTAAGGTTTTGAGTTTTTTTTTGATATAGAGGTGCTCTAAAATCAAAGGTAACTTGTTCTTTTGGAGATTAACAACTCTCCATCAGTGGCATCAGAGCAGTAGTTATCAGAATTGAAGAAAGGAGGACCCTAACTATTGCAGTTATACAGAAATCAACCTTTGAAGATTCAAAAGGTGAAATTTTGAAGTGAAAGCTAGAGAAGGAGGCCTGAAGCTATCAAGAAGTTCAAAAGGAACTACATTAGAAGTAAAGGTACATTCACTATTCACAAAGCTTGAAGAATTTATTGCACAGGTGAAGAAAGGATGGGAGATTCTCTTTAGATAGAGAAATTGGATAGAGAAAACTATCCTGCTTGGTCTATGAGGATGGAAGCTCATCTTATGAGCAAAGATTTGATAGGATACATCACAAGTGAAGAAGAGAAACCAAAATTTAGGGATCCTAGTGTTCGAACTAGGGAAGAGCTCTCATATTGGAAGACATGGATGAAGAAGGATGCTCAACTTAGGAGCATTATCTACATGGGAGTTAATGATTACTTGCTACCTCATATTAGAGGACTTGAAAGTGCAAGTGACATATGGAATGCTTTGGAGGAGCATTTCCAAAACACGACAAAGTCAAGGAAGGCATTTTTATGGGAAGAGTTCACCACATTCAAGAAGAACGCCTCTCAATCCATTTCTGATTATGTAGCAAGGATGAAGGACATTGCAGATGCATTAGGAGCAGTTGATGAAGATATTAAAGAAGATAAATTGGTAAGACAAATTCTCACAGGTTTGAGAGGACATGAGAAGTGGAAGCCAATTATTCTATCCATTAGATCATTTCACTCCTGATTTGAATCAATTGCTAGGACACATGCTAACCTTTGAGTAGGATGTTAAAGGTGATGTTGATAAAAATACAGGTCAAGCAATGTATTCAAAGTTCAAGAAGAAGATTAACAAAGGCCAGCAACAATTGAATGAAGGTGAAGGCAGTACTGGCCAAGCTAACTTCCTAAGAGGAAGAGGTGGTGGCAAAGAAAGAGGAAGAGGTAGAAGCAATAAAGATGGTGTTAAAGCTTGCTAGATTTGAGGTAAGACTAATCATTTAGCTCATGAATGTTGGCATAATAATCAGAATGGTGGAGGATATAGTGAAAACTTTAATACAAGAGGAAGAGGTAATAGAAGTCCGAGAGGTAATTTCAGAGGTAGAGGTAGTAGATGTTACTTTGTAAGAAATGCAGTACTACAATTATGCTTCAGATCAAAAGGAGGATTCAACCTTGATTATGAATGCAACTTGTGAAAGAAAAAGTGAAGATCAAAGATTCTTCTATATTGACTCAGCGTGTAGCAATCAGTGGTTCAATGCTTGGATTACCTAATGTTGTAGATCAACGCATGACATACAGATAAGGCTCATAAGACATCATATAATAAGCATGGTTTCATGTATTTGGAGAAGCTTGAATTGGTATATACAGATGTGTGGGGACCATCAAAGGATTATAGCATTAATGGTTCAAGATATTATGTGATTCATGTTGATGATGCTACTAGGTGGATCACTTTATATGTGATCAAAGATAAATCAGAGGTGTTCAATACATTTAAACATTATCATGTGTATGCAAAGAGAATCACATGGCAAAAATTCAAGAGACTAAGGTCAGATAGAGGGCGAGAGTACTTCCCTAATGAGTTCAGTGATTATTTGTGGAATGCAGGTATAAAAAGGGAAGTTACTTGTAGGTACTCTCCTCAACAAGATGGTGTACTAGAAAGGAGGAATAGAACTCTTGTTGAGTTTGCAAGACCAATGATGAAGGAGAAAAATTGTCCTAATTATTTGTGGGCTGAGGTTGTAAATACAACCACATACTTGGTTAATAGGCTACCATGTAAAGCTTTGCAGTGTATGACACCTTATGAGGCATGGTGGGGTAAGAGCCCTACCTTACATCATTGCAAAGTGTTTGGATGTTTGGCTTATGCATATGTGCCATCTCAGTTGAGGCATACATTGGAGCCTAAAGCTAAAAAGTATGTGTTCATTGGTTATGATGATAAGCAGATGGGTTATAGGTTGTGGAATCCATCTGCAAAACAGTTCCTTGTGTCAAAGGATGTTACATTTGATGAGCAAGGGACTTGGTATGTAGGTACAATTAACATTCATGCAGGTGATGAAGAAATCTTGAACCAAAAGAAAGGTAAATCAAAGGTTCAAATATTTCATGAAGAAGAGAACAATATAGCACAAGTTGAAGTTGAAGAAATGCCAAGGTTTGATCCAGAATGTGATGAACGAGAAACTTCAAGAAGTGGAGAACTTAGAAGATCTTCAAGGCACAAATGGCAACCTACAAGGTATAGCTATGATACTTCATTTTTTACCACTAAAGATTATGCTTATATGGTGAAAGCAAAGGAAGATCCTTCTACATATGCAGAGGCAAAAGGTAGGGAAAATTGGGAGAAAGCTATGCAAGAAGAGTATGATGCATCGATGGAAAAGGAGACATGGGATTTGGTTCCTAAACCAAAAAGTCAAAAGATCATTGGATGCAAATGGGTCTACAGGACAAAGAGGTATGCAGATGGAAGGGTGTCGAGATATAAAGCTAGACTTGTTGTGAAAGGGTATGCTCAGACATATGGTATAGATTATGATGATACTTATAGTCCTATGGCAAAGATGACAACTATAAGGACTCTCATAGCTATTGTTGCATGTAAAGGTTGGAAAATATGTCAATAATTTGTGAAGAATGCTTTTCTAAATGGTTATATTTCAGATGATGTTTTCATGGAGCAACCAAAAGGTTTCAAGGATAAAAGGTATCCAGAGTATGTATGTAAGCTCAAGAGAGCTTTGTATGGTTTGAAGCAGACCCCAAGGGCATGGAACTACAGACTTGTGAAGTTCTTGAAGACTTGGTTTCCAAGCATCTAAAGCAGGTAGTAGCTTGCTTGTTAAAGCAAGTGATGATGGATTCATTTACATGTGCATATATGTTGATGATAGAATTCTTACAGGTACATATGAGAAGGGCATACAAAATCTTAAGTAGTAAATGGAGAAAGAGTTCAAGATTAGTGACTTGGGAGACTTGTCATTCTTCTTGGGCATGGAGATGTCATATACGCAACATGGAGTATATATGACTCAAGAAAGGTATTTGAAGAACTTTCTAATCTAGTTTGAAATGGAAGATTGCAGAGTAGCACCTACCCCAATGGAGGTGAATCACAAATTGAGTAGATATGGAGGGGAAGAATTCAAGGACATGAAGCTATATTAAGGTCTGGTTGGTAGTTTAATCTGTGCTACATTAACTAGGCCTGATTTGTCATATGTAGTTGGAGTGTTACCTCAATTCATGCATTGCCCTAGGAAAGAACATTGGGTTGCAGGACAAAGGATGCTAAGATACATTAAGGGTACACTCAAAGAAGGTTTGTATTATGGATTCACATCAGATACAAACATCAAGATATATAGTGATACAGATTGGGCAGGTAATCTTGATGATAGGAGATCAACCTATGGATATCTATGTTATGTGGGAGATAAGTTAATCTCTTGGTGTTCTAAGAAGCAACATACAATTGCTTTCTCATCCACAGAAGCAAAGTATAAAGATATGGTTGAAGCTGCAAAGGAGGTTATATGATTGAAGACTCTCATGAAGAGTTTTGACATCATTCAAAGTACACCCACTATTCATGTAGACAATATGAGTTCATTCTATCTTGTTGCTAACCCTGTTTTTCATGCCAAGATCAAAAATATTGAGATTCAATATCATTTCTAGAGAGAGAAGGTGATTTATAAAGTGATTGAAGTCATACATACTTCAACAAAAGATCAGATTGCAAATATGTTAACCAAAATCTTGGAAGGACCTAAGTTACAAGGGTTCAAAGACATGGTAGGTATAAAGAAGATGGAGAAAATCACAACTGATGATTGAGTGGGAGCTTTTGGTGTAGAAAAATCAACAATTGATGATTTGACAAAGGATTAAAGTCAAATAATAAAGCAAATATCAAATTCTAACTCTTGAAGATTAGTGCATAGTCAGAAGTTGAAGACTTGTATATACATGTACACTAATCTTGTAATTAGTTCATAAGAACTTTGTATCTTTGATGATTTGGGATGTACACATCTATATATACTTGATATAGATGTATTATGATTAGAGGAGATAATATATGATAAGAATTAGAAGTCATTAGAAGACTTAGAGAGCCATGAGATGTATACTTTCTCATAATAAAAGATATGTGAAAAATTGTGCCTCAATCTCTTTATCAGTGCTCCTTTTGTGTTTATCCTCTTGAGGAATGCTTTTGTAAAAGTCTAAATCTATAGTAGAATGACCTTTGTACAAGTTTTGAGAGCCTAATTGTAATCAAGAAAAGAGAATTTTAAGTAGGAACATTTGTATGTGTAAAGTGAAGAAGTGAAGATAGAAACAGGTGCAATCCTAGTGGTCAATGTTTTGATCAGATCTCCCTCCATAGTGTACATTTTTGAGCAAGTAAGCACTCATTCTTTAAGTTGAAAGGTAAGCTACTTCTGGCTAAAATCATTTAAATAAACGATGTCTAGTTTGGGAGAACCATGCATTAGAAGTTGCAGGTGTCAAAGTCGACTATACAGAACAACAGTTTTAGACATAGGTAGATTATTTGGATCATATCTAAAGATCTACTGAATCTTTTGGAAAGTTTTAACTTGGAGAAGGTGCATCATCTTTAGTTGACACCTTATACAAAGTTTCATTAGAAACTTCACATTTGATCAGTCAATGAGTGGATTAAGTGTAGCAGACTTTTTAGAGTAATGACTTTCTTCACAGTTAGCTAAAGTCTTGATAGTTTGGCATTGGTATTCCAAAATTGGTTAAGGTTTTGAGTTGTTCTTGATATAGAGATGCTCTAACATCATGGATAACTTGTTCTTTTGGAGATTAACACTCTCCATCAATTTCTTTGTGGGAAGGTATGGAGTATGTGAATGAGAGTAACCGAGTGATTTTTTTTTAAGATTGACTTTGATAAAAATTATGAAAGGATGGAATCCAATTTCATTCTCTAGTCTCTCCATGAAATAGGAGCTGGTAGAAGCTTGATCAGGTATGTGATTAGCTTATTTTATGATTCCTTCTCTAGAGTCTCTATGAATGGCTAGGTTTCTAGTCCCTTTACGCTTTAGATATCTATTAGACAAGGTGCCCTTTAGTCCGCTTGCTCTTTGCTATTAGTAGAGATGCCTAGGATGCCTTGTTAAAGACTACATGAGTAATGGGTATATTTAATGTATAGATATTCCCAATGCATCTTCCCAACTTGGTTTAAATATGTTTGTTGATGACACTAGCATGATAACTAGAGAAAACTTACTTTAAGCCCTCTAATCATTATATTCCTCATTGCATTTATGTGTTTGGTTGTGATATCATTCAAGATGTTGTTATTTTTAGATTAGTTGGATTTCTTATGGGTTTAAATGTTTCTTTTGCTCAAAGGTGGGATTAGCTGGCTCGAAAATTCAAAACTAAAATCTTCAAGTGGACTTCTTTGGAGAAAAGTCTTTCTCACAGGGTGATTGTGTTGAATCATTATATCTTGCCTTCTACCGTTTACTTTCTTTTTTGCTTGATGCCTTCTAAGAAACAATTTCTACACATAATTGCTTTGGCCAAAAGATTTTTGTGGCGTGGTGATTGTCAATGTTCTAGACTTCCTAAGATTGCATGGAATGTTTGCTACATAAAAAAAGAGGAAGGGGGGTTTGATTTGTTGTATCCCACCAAAATGGCTAAGAACTTATCAGCTAAATGGATCCTTAAGGGCACTAGCTCTATTTGATTCTAAGCTTGTCTCATGAAAAGGAATATCCATAACTTTTATGTTAACAATTATAAATATTTGAAGGCATGGATGGAAGCAAAAAAAGGAAATTATACTTTTAACTCTAATTTTTCCACTAATACTTTGTTTTACTTGCAACAGTCTATTTGGACAGGTTGATCAGCTCATTCGAACAATGAGGCTCTAATTATTTTAAAAAATAAATGTACAAAAGCAAGGTTTATTAATTTGAGCATCTTCATACATTTAGGTGAAATAATTGAAGACCAAGTGATTAGAAAAGTTTTTTATTTATCCTCTTCTTGTAAATAGTTTTTGCTGCATTATAAAAAGATGTTGACTCATAACTTGAAGAATGCACTGACAACAAAGCTATCATCGATCACAAGGTTGTTATTGATATTTATAGACACCATAAGAGGAAATCTATGTATATTACTTGTAGTGTGGACAAGCTCAACTGCAGATGGAAGCTGAGATGGTCTCCAATCCAATGGAGATACAAATCTAAGGCTATTTGGGTGCTTTCCCCATTTCTATCAAACATTCCACTCTTCAGTGGGTGCTGCTTCACAATGGTATATGGACTAGGAACAAAGATGAGAAATGAAATACATGTAATGGAGAATGTTGCTTCTATAACAAGGAGGAGGATCTTTCCCAACTCTTCATAATCTATACTCATGCTCAAAGGTTTTTGAATTTTATAAAGAACTGCTTCCATGTTGTTGGTCTGTCCTAGTTAGGATATAAGAAGATCCTTCTTGGGTGTGCAACACGATGGAGATTGTACTATGGAATCTTTGGAGAGCACAAATAATCTGGCATATTTGTATGAGCAAAAATCAAAGGATATTCAATATTGTTCAAAAGGACTTTCCCTGCTCTTGTGAGAAAGAACTATTGAAAGCTGTAGATTTTTGTACCAAGTCTATCACTGATTTTGTTGATAGAGAAACAAGGCTTAGTAATATTTTGTATAATTTTAGGTACAATAACTCGAGAAATGTTCTCCTTCCACTATACTTTGACTTGAGATTCCTTATGGCTCTTTCTATCCAATGATTTTAAGTATGCTTAAGATGTTTCCTAATATGTTCTTCTTCTTGCTGATCTATTATAGAAGAAGGAGTCCCTGCCTTCAATTGTATTGATGCATGATGTTTTGTACTTGTATTGAGGTGGGGGCCTGCCCCTATCACAATTTTAATTTTTCTCCATTGATTCATTTCTTATCTTTGTTTTCCTCAAAAAAAGGAAGATATATGATTGGAGAATTAAACCCAAAAAGACCAAGAGAGGCACCATCAGCCTTGACCTTTGAAGTCAAACTCAAATTTTTGATCACTAGTGAGCGAATAGGTCCCTCCATTAGTCATAAGCCACCCAAAATTCTTCAACCTGAAGAAGAAGAGAAGAAGATAAATACCGTGAAAAGAGGGACAAAAACAAATCCTTGACCAAAAAAGATATCTCCTTTTGTAAATTAATGTTATTTCATACAACAATGGAGGGTTGCCTAACCCCTCAAGAGCAACCATGTTTGTTCAATGGCTTCAAGATAAAAGTATCAACCCAAATTTTATTTGTCTTGAAGAGTTCAGAATTGACAAGGTTGAACTACAAAAAAAAGATAAAGTGTATTTTGGTGTCTCAATTGTGGGTGGCTACACAACACCTATGTGGGTGAGATGGTGTATCCATTGGCTTCAAACTGGCATGACATTCCCTCTTGGTGGATAGTATGACAGATATGAACCATTGGTGGATTTTCGCTTCTTTAAGGGCCCTCTTCAATTCTGGTGGAAGTGTTATCTATTAGATGGGGCCAATGGGGGTATGTTATTGATGGAATGGAGAAACACACTTGGGACCAAGTTAAGTTACACCATGATCTGGTGGAATTCAATAATGTGCATGGTTTCTCTTGGTCAAACCTCTAGTCGAGAAAAGACTTGCGAAAAGCTAGACTAGATAGAAGTTATATCTATAGAACATAATTGACAAGGAGGATCCCCCATTTTTTTCTTGATGTGTGGACAAGTTTTATCTAATCAATATCCTATGATTCTCTCTTTCACACCACATCCTACACATAGGAATGCCCCTTGGTTTCATGTTTATCCTTCAATCCTCTCACTTCCTTTAATTCAACAAGTGGTCTCCATGACCTGGAGTGAGGCCTTTTGTTGCTGCACCTGTCTAAATAAATGTTGGAAGTTAGCATTTAAGTAGGCCTAAGTTCTCCTTTATAAGGCCCAAAAAGAGATTATTAACATTCGACATGTGAGAAAGGAAAATCTATATCACTCACTCTAAAGCTTGAGATGGAAGTAAATAATGGTGATTCCCTCCTCCAACCCAAACTTAGAGAAAGTAGAAGAAAATAAGATATGAAGAGGAAATTAAAAGAAAGAAACTGCAAATTTATTTTAAAGATTTGTGGGTGGGGAAAGCCGATAATCCAAAGAAAGAGATGTGTAAGATCCTAAAGAAGAAGCATCACAAGGAAGAGGTCCACTTCATGGTAGATAACAATGGGGTCAAATGCACTTTTGCAAAAGAGAATATTGAGCTGATTACCAACCACTTCACTCAATTGATGGGGGTATCCATCCCACTCACTTCTCAAAGATGGGATTGCATGGCTGCCATCTCTAGATGTGGATGAACAAGAATTCCTCAAAACACCATGCATGTTAGTAATGCTTTATCCTCAACATAGAAATTTTAGAAGTTATTGATGCTCTACCTATTGCTAAAACCCTGGGTTTGGACGGTCTCACCAATGACTTATTCAAGTATTTTAGGAGTGTCCTAGTGAAATTGATACTTTTCGTGTGGGGGGAGGCCTTGCTATTCGGCACTCTTCCTAAATTTCTCAACCAAAGGGTTATTAAGCTAATTCACAAAAAAGAAAAAATATAGGACTAAAAACTTGAGGACCATCATTATGCTCAAAACTAGCTATAAGATCATAACAAAGGCTCTTGCAAAGCACATTACCTTCCATCTGCCTTCATGGATCAAGGAGGATCAAAAGGGATCCATAAAGGGCAAATCCATCTTGGAGACCATCATTGATGTTGTTGGGAAAGATGGATGGATGCTCCAAGAGACTGAGTAGATACTGCTAAAACCTGCTTTGTACTATCCCTCTTTTACTTTGTACTTGATAAGTAGACCTCCTCAGCTTTCCAATGACACCATAAAATGGCCTATGTACTTTGGAAATGATGTGTGTAATGATTGAACCAAAACAGATAACTTTGAAACTCACAAACTCAAGAAAACCTTCTATTTATGTCTTCACACCTGCTGGGTATTTTGCTCAGTATGACCAGCACAGTAGGAATTGGAAAAATTCCTTTTAGAGGTATCTAATTATCTTAGTAAGATAACTCTTCCAAGTGGAATTATGTAAAAAGATAAACTATGCTAAGAGAAATCAATTTAGCAAGTTAAGCTATACCCCCGATTTTTTAGGATTGTAGCAGATATTGACCAGTGATCAACTCGACGCAGATTTCTCTGAAATGGCTGAATAGAATCTCTTCAAACTTTAGCAGCATGTAGATAGCTTCAAGCTGAATCCAAGAAGCTTTGAAGCACTGAATGTGGTGAAGAATTGACCGAGATATGCACTTCACAAGTTGACAGACTTTTGAGTAGTATGACAGAGAACTCAGAAATGAACAATATGAATGTATGTATTAATGAACACTTGTATACAAATCCACTGGCATGAAAATCATTGCCTAATGGTGTAGATAGGTGTGGGCTAGAGTGTAGGCCTCACACACACTCAGAATCACTAATGAGAAGCTCAGGAATAATGAGTTCTACCCACGACTTTTCCATGTCCATTTTTATAAGGAGTGAGTAAAAATTTAAATTCAAATTCAAACTTTTGGCTCCCTATGATCAAGCTCCTATATCCTAGGAGATATTCCTTCAATCAAATAGCTAAATTTTTCCACGAATCCTTTTGGTAGGTGATTACAAAAGATTCCAAGTCAATTTGACGTTTACAAGGAGATAAAGTGGTAATTAACCACTAGTACTAGTTCCTATGCTTCTTCACATATGTAGGGTCTTCAAGATGTCTTTCAAGAGAAGTGTTTAGGCTTGTGATTTACACCAACAGCTCCCCCTCAAGCCAAACATTTTGGCTTGGTCTTCATCTTCAATCTTCATGTATATCCTGCAATCCAATCATTGCTTTGAACCTGCAAAGTTTGGTTCCATCCAAAGCTTTAGTCAACAAATCTGCACATTGCATGTTGGTTGATACATAGGTCAGTTGAATATCCTTGCTTATCAACTTCTCTCTCACATAATGGTAATGGAACTCTATATGTTTTGGTCCTAGCATGATAGATAGGATTAGCTGCAAGGTGAAGAGAACTTGTATTATCTCCAAAGATTATTGGAGACCTAGTAAATAAACCCAATTCTATATATAAAAGCTTAATCCAAATAGCTTCTTGTGTGGCATTAGCCAACCCTCTATACTCTACCTCTGTAGAAGACAATGCAACAGTTGGTTGCTTCTTTGCAGACCAAGATATTGGCTTATCACCTGCAAAAGAAATATATCCAGAAGTGCTCCTCCTATCATCCTTGCATCCTGCCCAATCTGCATCTGAATAAATTTTGATATCAATATCTGAAGTGTAAGGAAAATACAAACAATGGTTCTGTGTACCCTTGAGATACTTCAAGATTCTCTTTGCAACCTCTAAGTGAGGTATCCTTGGCTTGTGCATAAATTGACTTAGCACACTAATTCCATATGCAATATCTATCCGTGTTAAGGTAGCATAGTTTAAACTACCCACCATACTCTGATAACCTGTAATGTCATTGACTTCATCACCTTCATGGGCACTTAATTTTAAGTTTACCTCCATTGGAGTGCTTGCTACTTTAGCATCCTGCAAGTGAAACTTCTTCAACGTATCCTATATGTATTTTTTCTGAGTAATGTATATTCCTGAGTTAGTATAAACTAACTCAAGCCCAAGAAAATACTTCAATAGACCTATCTTGAACTCCTTCATCATTTGGCTCTTGATTTGTCTGATTCCATTTACATCATTACCTGCAATGATGATGTCATCAACATAAACACAAAGGTATATTACCTCTGAATTACTTCTCTTAATGAATAGAGAAGTATCTACCTTGCTCATGACAAAACCTTGGTCTTGGAGGTATGTAGTTAACCTGTAATTCCATGCCCTAGGTGCCTGCTTCAATCCATATAAAGCCCTTTTTAATTTGAAAACATATGTTACCTTCTTAGGGTTGGCATCTTGGCCACACGTGAAAATGTCTCTTCATAGTCAATGCCTTGGGTTTGTGCAAAACCCTTGGCTACCAATCTGGCTTTGTACCTATTAATTGTGCCATCAGAATTTCTTTTAAGCTTATAGATCCATCTGGATCCTATTACCTTCATGGAGTCCTTCTTAGGTACTAACTCCCATGTGTCACTCTCCTTGAGTGCTTCAATCTCCTCATCCATAGCTTCTTTCCATTCTGATTTAGTTATGGCTTCTTCATATGATCCTGGTTCTTCATTTGACAAATCTTTGGCAAGATAAACAAAATGTTTAGTAACAAGAGATGTATCATACCCATATCTGATAGGTTTTTTGCTTTCTCTTTGTGATCTTCTGATTGATTGAGTTGAAGATTCAGGTATGTCTTCAAGTTTCTTCATCTTCATTTTCCCCTTGGACTTCCATGCCTTGAACTCTTCAAGGTTGATAGTATCTTCATCATCTGAACTTGAGGCTTCATTCTAAGTAGGTTCCTCCTTTGCAAGATTTGGAAACTCCTCTTCCAAATCATAGGGTAATTTAACTTTCGTGCATTCATTCTCATACCAAGAATCATTTTCATCAAAGACAACATCTCTGCTTACCATGAATCCCTTATTGGTAGGGTTATAAAACCTGTAACCTTTTTTATTTAGATCATACCCAATAAAAATGCACTTTTCAGCCTTTGGGTCTAGTTTACCTCTTATCTGAGAAGGAATGTGTACATATGCTACACATCCAAATATCCTGCAATGGTCAAGTGAGGGTCTCTTACCATGCCATGCTTCATAGGGTGTCATGCCATCAAGAGACTTAGATGGTAACCTGTTTATGAGGTAAGTGGTAGTAGAAACACTCTCTGCCCATAGATAGTTAGGTAATTTTTTCTCATTCAACATAGATCTAGATGTCTCAACAATTAACCTATTTCTTCTTTCAGCTACCCCATTTTGTTCAGGAGAATACCTTGTGGTTATTTCTCTTTTGATGCCTCTCTCCTGCAAGAAGTTTTCAAACTCATTGGAGAAGTACTCACCTCCTCCATTTGACCTTAGCCTCTTCAAATTCTTCCCTGTCTGGTTTTCAACTAGTGCAAGATATTTTTTAAAGCAATTAAATACCTCATCTTTGTGCTTCATGAAGTACAATACAGTCCATCTGCTATAATCATCAATAAAAGATACATAGTACATTGAACCTGAGACTGAGGGGTCTTTGCTTGGTCCCCATACATCTGTGTGGACAAGCTCTAGGTAATCTTCATGCATGTAACCTTTCCTTGAGAAGGGTAACCTATGAGACTTCCCAAATTGACAAGCACCACACTTATAAAATCATATGTTGCTTGGATACATTAGGTATTCCAAGCACACATTGATCCCTGCATAATTTCTTCAAGGTTCTTTCTCCTATATGCCCTAATCTTTTGTGCCAAATCTCAAGTTCTAAAAGTGTTTGATCTTTATAATTGTATAGTGCAATATTCTTTGTGTCTTCCAACTCAAAAGTGAAACGTCTACCTGATTTTTCTCCTTTAGCAATCCTCTTGAACCCATGCCTTGGATCCTCCACAAATTCTCCATATTGGTTGAATCTAACGTGCAAACCTTTCTCCACAATCTGTCCAACACTCATCAGATTTTTGGTAATGGTTGGTACATAGAGTACCCTGCTCAACAAATTCTGATTTCCATCACAAGACTTAACATTTCCACCTTTAACTACTGAATGCTTGGTGTCATCACCTTTTTGTACTTGATGCTTACCTTTTGGTTCCTCAAGATTAGAGAGTAGTGCTACATTGCCAGCCACATGATTTGAGCACCCTGAGTCAATGTAGAATAGGTGGTCATCATTTGTACCTGATTTTGAAGTCATGTTCATGATCAGGAGAGAGTCATCCTGCTCCTCTGTGTAGTTGTTGTAGTCCTTTCTGAATTTGAATCCTCCTTGGTAGTTGCCATTGTAATTATTGTTGTAAATGTTGTTGTAGTTGTTGTTGTAGCCTTGGTGATGGTTGAATCTACCTCTTGACTGTGAGTATCCACCTCTTTGGTATCCTCTTCCTCTCTGATTCTTGTAATTCCTGAAACACTCATCTGTAGTATGATTTGATAAACCATAAATGTTACATGGTGAGGAGTTATAGGATCTCCCCCTACCTTGCTTACCTCCTCTGCCCCTTCCTCTTGATGATCTACCTCTCCCTATATAGTTGGCTTGGGAGGTAGAGCCTTCATCTTCAACCTTCTTGTTCTTGCCTTTATCTTTAGACTTCTTATCATTGTATAGGGCAGAAGAGTTATTACCTTCGGATGTATCTCCATTCTTGTTGAGCTTTGCTTCATGAGTAAACAATTGTCCCATGAGAGTTGTAAGATCTAGAATTTGCATGTCCATGTAAAGGTCCATGGCAGTGGTGAACCTTTCCCATTTGTCATCATCCTTGATCCCATTGATCACTTGCCTTACAATCTGCTCTTCTTCAATTTCTTCTCCTATGCTTGCTAACTGATCTGCCACATCTTTAATCTTGGTCACAAATTCTGAAACCGCTTGCTTAGGTTGCTTCCTTAATGTTGTGAATTCAATCCACAGCTGATTTTTCCTAGCCCTTGTGTTGGAGGAGAAATATGATGACAAGGTTTCCCAAGTCTCTTGGGATGTCTTACAATTTCTAATATGTGGCAAAAGAAAATCAGAGATGAAGTTGAGTAAATAAGACCTTGCCAATGCATCCTTAGCACACCATGTGTTGAGCTTTTCATGTTCTTCCTTGGTTGGTAATCCTCTTGTTTTGAATGAGGGCAATTCCTCATCTCATGAGATGTATCCATAGAGACTCCTTCCTTGTAAGTAGGTCTTCATCCTTAGAGACCATGCTTGATAGTTGTTCCTATCCAATTTATCAATAAATGCTTGATAGTTGTTCCTATCCAATTTATCAATAAAGTGAAGATCAAAGATTCTTCTATATTGACTCAACGTGTAGCAATCACCTGAGTGGCAACATAGCTTTGATGACTAATTTGGAGAATAAGGTAACTACTCATGTAGTTCAAATAGGTGACAACACAAAGCACAATGTGAAGTCCATTGGATCAGTAAAGGCCAATGATGGAAGCACTCTTCTGAGTAAGGTTTTGTATGTTCCAACAATCCCAAATAATCTGATAAGTGTAGGGAAAATTGTAGAGAAAGGTTATGAAGTAAGGTTCACTAATGATGGAGTTTTTGTGGAAGACCCTAGCAATGGGTATAAACAAATTGTTTCAGGAAAGAAAGAAGGAAGGCTATTCACATTGAAGATTAAAGGCAATGTTGGTCATGCCTTGTTCACCTATGGAGGACATAAGATCTCTCAGCTAGATCTTTGGCATAAAAGGCTTGGACATTTTAATGAAAGAGGTATTAAGGATATGATCAATAATGGTTCAATGCTTGGATTACCTAATGTTGTAGATCAGCACATGACATACAGATAAGGCTCATAAGCAATCATATAATAAGCATGGTTTCATGTATTTGGAGAAGCTTGAATTGGTACATACAGATGTGTGGGGACCATCAAAGGATTGTAGCATTAATGGTTCAAGATATTATGTGATTCATGTTGATGATGCTACTAGGTGGATCACTATATATGTGATCAAAGATAAATCAGAGGTGTTCAATACATTTAAACATTATCATGTGTATGCAGAGAGAATCACGTGGCAAAAATTGAAGAGACTAAGGTCAGATGGAGGGCGAGAGTACTTCCCTAATGAGTTCAGTGATTATTTGTGGAATGCAGGTATAAAAAGGGAAGTTACTTGTAGGTACTCTTCTCAACAAAATGGTGTAGCAAAAAGGAGGAATAGAACTCTTGTTGAGTTTGCAAGACCAATTATGAAGGAGAAAAATTGTCCTAATTATTTGTGGGCTGAGGTTGTAAATACAACCACATACTTGGTTAATAGGCTACCATGTAAAGCTTTGCAGTGTATGACACCTTATGAGGCATGGTGGGGTAAGAGCCCTACCTTACATCATTGCAAAGTCTTTGGATGTTTGGCTTATGCATATGTGCCATCTCAGTTGAGGCATACATTGGAACCTAAAGCTGAAAAGTATGTGTTCATTGGTTATGATGATAAGCAGATGGGTTATAGGTGTTGATGTATGAAACACCACAAGAAATGAATTAATGTGACACTAGAACACCTCTATGGTCACCATTAACTCATTGCCACTCCAAACTTTGAGAAATGATAGCCTAAAGTGAGAACTTTGCTTCTATAGAAATTTCTAGTCACCGAAATGACATACCTTCAGTATTTTGCTACTTTCTCCTATCTCAAGTATTATTTCTCCATGAAACTTTTTAGGATGAAACTAGAAGAGTAGAGCTTTCCAACAAGCTATCATATGCATCAAACGGATCTCTAGAACTCAAGTTATGGCCTTCACAAGATGACCCTGTATGACCTTCCAAAACTGGAAATTTTTGCCTGTTTTAGTATTTCTGGGTGTCTAAAAATAAAAATTCGATGCTTAGCATCGAATTTCAGTCAAGGTCGATGCCGGGCATCGAATTTGAGCTTTTTTAGGCCCTTTTTCTGCACCAGAAATACTCTCTTTTACACACACATGAAGAAGACCACTTGTATGCTAGAAGTCGATGCCGGGCATCCACTTTATGTTGAAACTCGATGCCAGGCATCGAGTTGCTCCACAAACTTCATGTTTTTAAAAGATTCAACAACAGTTAACACACAGAGAATGGAAATAATGACTTATCAGCCAAGATTCGATGCCAAGCATCGAATTACTCAGAAAACTTGAACTTTTGAATTCATCACACAGTAGGCAAGCATGGAGATGATGGAGAGAGACTCATACACAGAACTTTACTCAGTTCTTTCTCATAGCTATGAAAACTCAGAAGTTTTACAGATGCTTTCTCACTCAGAGAAGCCCGACTATACTCAGTCGTATAAAATGAACTCCTTCTTCTACTTCTTCTCTCTCACTCTCTCTCTCTCAGCGTCTGTTGATACAAACTAACTTATATAGATTTTCGTATTCTCGTGATTTTAAAAAACTTCTAGAACTAAAGTGAACTAACTTTACAAATATGATACATTTGTGAATTTTTCCCTTCACATAGGCATGGGGTTTTCTTCCTAAGATTTGACCTTCAAACATATGTCCAGTTAGTGATTGTTTCTCCAACAGCTCCCCCTCAATCACTAATTGACATTCCCTATTTCTTCATATCATCTTCTTTTCTTTTACTCCTGCCATGCTTTTGAATCTGCTGGTCTTCACACCATCCAAGCTCTTTGTCATTATGTCTGCTATCTGATCTTTAGTAGAAATGTACTCCACTTCAATCTCCTTCTCCATTACCTTTTCTCTGAGAAAATGATAATGTATCTCTATGTGCTTTGTCCTTGCATGAAATACTGGATTTGCTGCAAGATAAAGTGAACTCATATTATCTCCATGTGTTGTAGGTGTACCTTGATCAATGCCTAAGCTCTTGAACAATGTCTGCATCCATATGGCTTCCTTAGTTGCTTCCACAAGTCCTTTGTACTCTGCTTCAGTTGATGATAATGCTACTGTATGTTGTTTCTTTGAACACCAACTTACAAGCTTATCACCAATGTATATCATGTAACCATGAGTTGATCTTCTGTCATCCTGGTTACCTGCCCAATCTGAATCACTATAGGCTCTCAACTTCAAATCTGATGTAAAAGGATAATATAATCCTTCTTTTATAGTTCCTTTGATATATCTGAGAACTCTTTGACCTGCAATCCAATGTGGGTCCTTTGGACAATGCATGAATTGTGACAAGACTCCCACTGCATAACTAAGATCAGGTCTTGTTAGTGTAGCATAAATCAAACTACCCACAAGAGATTGATACTTCCTCATATCTTTGTATTCTGCACCATCATATTTACTGAGCTTGTGATTAACTTCAAGTGGAGTTGAAGCTTCTCTACAATTTTCCATATCAAACTTCTTCAACAAGTTCAGAAGATACCTTTCTTGTGACACATAGATGCCATGATCTGTATAAGTAACTTCCATTCCAAGAAAGTATGATAACTTTCCTAGGTCACTGATCTTGAATTCTTTTTCAAGCAACCTCTTTACCTCCTTGATTCCTTCATCTGAAGTACCTGTGATTATAATGTCATCTACATAAATACAAATGTAGATTGTACCTTCCTCTGTTCTTCTGATAAGTAGACTTGGGTCTGCTTTTGAACTTTGATATCCAAGATCATTGAGATACTTCACCAGTCTATAGTTCCAAGCTCTTGGAGCTTGCTTCAATCCATACAATGCTCTTCTCAACCTCCAAACAAAATTTGGATACCTGGAATCTATAAACCCTTGAGGTTGTTCCATGTATACCTCATCTGATATGTATCCATTCAAGAATGCATTTTTTATATCCAATTGACTTAGAGTCCATCCTTTTGAAGCTGCAATAGCAATGATTGTCCTTATAGTTGACATCTTAGCTACGGGACTGAATGTCTCATCATAATCTATGCCATAGGTCTGGGCATAGCCTTTCACCACCAATCTAGCTTTGTATCTGGCTATACTTCCATCTGCAAGCTTCTTCACTTTATAAACCCATTTATTTCCAATTACTTTCTTACCATTTGGTTTAGGAACAAGTTCCCATGTCTTGTTCTCCTCCAGTGCATTGAACTCTTCCTTCATTGCTTCTTCCCATTGCTTCTTACCTTTAGCTTCATCATAGTTCTGAGGTTCTTCATCATCTTTGACCATATATGCATAGTTCTTCTGAGTTATGTAAGAAGTATCATAAGAATACCTTTCTGGTTGTCTTCTAGTCCTGCTTGACCTTCTTGGTTCACATTCTTCATGTGTCTGGATACACTTCTTCATCAAATATAGGAGCTTCTTCATTCCTTCTTGTTAATCCACTTCTGGATGTACTTGCTTGCATATAGTCTTCATCTCTATTTACCTGCACAATTGATTTCCCTTTCTCACATCTTCTTACCTCTTCTTCAAATTCTTCAGCTGTATGACTTTGATCTGCATACCAACTTTTCTGTTCATCAAATGTAACATCTCTAGAAACAAGAAATTGTTTGGTTAAAGGATTCCACAACCTGTAACCCATCTACTTTTCATCATAACCAATGAACACATATTTTTCTGCCTTTGGTTCAAGTTTATGCCTAAGCTGTGATGGCACATAAGCATATGCAATTGATCCAAACACTTTACAATGATCTAGTGTTGGTTTCTTACCCCACCAAGCTTCATATGGAGTCATACCATTGAGAGCTGCACATGGTAATCTATTCACAAGATATGTAGCTGTATTTACAGCTTCAGCCCAAAGATAATTTGGACAATTCTTCTCCTTCAACATAGCTCTAGCAAACTCAACCAAAGTCCTGTTCCTTCTTTCTGCTACACCATTTTGTTGTGGTGTATACCTGCAAGTTATTTCTCTCTTAATACCTGCATTCCAAAGATAATCATTGAACTCTTGGGAGAAGTATTCTCCCCCTCCATCAGACCTCAGTCTTTTAAGCTTTTGACCTGTTACTCTCTCTGCATATGCATGAAAATGCTTGAAGGCTCCAAACACTTCTGATCTTTCCTTCAAAACATATAATGTTATCCATCTTGTAGCATCATCAATGAAAAGAACATAATACCTTGAGCCATTGATAGATCCTTCTTTTGTTGGTCCCCATACATCTGTATGAATGAGCTCTAGTAGTCCATCATGTTTGAATCCTTTCTTTTGAAATGGTAACCTGTGTGCTTTACCCATTTGACATGCTTCACATTTATAAACCATATGTTGACTTTGCACATTTGGTAATCCTAGTACAGACTGATTAGCAACCATAGCTTTAATTCCTCTTTCATTGAAATGACCTAATCTCTTATGCCAGAGATCAAGTTCTGTAATCACTGCTTCACCATGTGTGAGCAAAGCTTGACCAATGTTTCCTTGCACTCTTAAAGTAAAGAGTCTACCTTCTTTCTTACCAGAGACAATCTGATTATATCCATTCTCTGGATCTTCCACAAATACTCCTTCATTTGTAAACCTGACTTGAAAACCTTTTTCAACTATCTGACCCACACTAATCAAGTTTTTAGGTATTGTGGGAACATACAAAACATTGGTTAGCAAATCTGCTCCACTCTTACATTTCACTTTTCCAATTGAATGTACACTATGTCTTGTATTATCACCAGTTTGAACTGTGTGACTAGAAATGCCTTTTTCCAATTCTGACATCAATTCTATGTTTCCTTACAAATGATTAGAACATCCAGAGTCAATGTAAAATACCTTTAGATCTTCTTTATCTGATGTGTTGATTGAATTCATCATCAATGATGTATGACTTTCATTTTGTGTGTCATTTGCATAGTTGTAGTAGGTGGTGTTGTAGGATTGATTCTGTCCCCAACTTCTTACTCCACCTCTACCATAGCCTCCTCTTTGACTTTGTCTACCTCTTTGGAAATTACTTTGATATCTTCCACCTCGACCTCTGCTATTGTTGTTTTGATTCTGGTTTGATCCTTGTTGGTTGTGCCAACAGTCATGAGCCAAATGATTACTCAATCCACAGATCTAGCAAGCCTTCTTGTTGTTATTTTGATTACCTCTTCCTCTTCCAAAGCCTCTTGCTCTTCCTCTGCCAGTGCCTTTACCTCTTGCATAATAAGCTTGAGAACTAGACTCCTCTTCATCCTTTGCTTTACCTTTATCTCCTTTCTTCTTGTTCTTCATGTACATTGCAGAACTTTGTCCTTTATCTCCATCTCCCTTCAAGTCTTGCTCATATGTGAGCATCAAACCAAGCAACTGGTTCAAATCTGGAACATAATGATTTAATGAAAGTTTTGTTGATAAGACAAAAGGTTTCCACCTTTCATCCCCTCTCAAACCTGCAAGTAGCTGAGCAATCAATCTGTGATCTTCAACATCTTCATCTATGGATCCAAGACTATCTGCTAGATCCTTCATCTTAGTGACATAATCTATCCAACAAGCTATCATATGCATCAAACGGATCTCTAGAACTCAAGTTATGGCCTTCACAAGATGACCCTGTATGACCTTCCAAAACTGGAAATTTTTGCCTGTTTTAGTATTTCTGGGTGTCTAAAAATAAAAATTCGATGCCTAGCATCGAATTTCAGTCAAGGTCGATGTCGGGCATCGACTTTGAGCTTTTTTAGGCCCTTTTTCTGCACCAGAAATACTCTCTTTCACACACACATGAAGAAGACCACTTGTATGCTAGAAGTCGATGCCGGGCATCCACTTTATGCTGAAACTCGATGCCAGGCATCGAGTTGCTCCACAAACTTCATGTTTTTAAAAGATTCAACAACAGTTAACACACAAAGAATGGAAATAATGACTTATCAGCCAAGATTCGATGCCAGGCATCGAATTACTCAGAAAACTTGAACTTTTGAATTCATCACACAGTAGGCAAGCATGGAGATGATGGAGAGAGACTCATACACAGAACTTTACTCAGTTCTTTCTCATAGCTATGAAAACTCAGAAGTTTTACAGATGCTTTCTCACTCAGAGAAGCCCGACTATACTCAGTCGTATAAAATGAACTCCTTCTTCTACTTCTTCTCTTTGACTCTCTCTCTCTCAGCGTCAGTTGATACAAACTAACTTATATAGATTTTTGTATTCTCGTGATTTTAAAAAACTTCTAGAACTAAAGTGAACTAACTTTACAAATATGATACATTTGTGAATTTTTCCCTTCACATAGGCATGGGGTTTTCTTCCTAAGATTTGACCTTCAAATATATGTCCAGTTAGTGATTGTTTCTCCAACAATAGGTTGTGGAATCCATCTGCAAAAAAGTTCCTTGTGTCAAAGGATGTTACATTTGATGAGCAAGGTACTTGGTATGTAGGTACAATTAACATTCATGCACGTGATGAAGAAATCTTGAACCAAAAGAAAGGTAAATCAAAAGTTCAAATATTTCATGAAGAAGAGAACAATGAAGCACGAGTTGAAGTTGAAGAAATGCCAAGGTTTGATCCCGAATGTGATGAACCAGAAAATTCAAGAAGTGGAGAACGCTGAAGATCTTCAAGGCACAAATGGCAACCTACAAGGTATAGCTATGATACTTCATTTTTTACCACTAAAGATTATGCTTATATGGTGAAAGCAAAGGAAGATCCTTCTACATATGAAGAGGCAAAAGGTAGGGAAAATTGGGAGAAAGCTATGCAGGAAGAGTATGATGCATCGATGGAAAACGAGACATGGGATTTGGTTCCTAAACCAAATAGTCAAAAGATCATTGGATGCAAATGGGTCTACAGGACAAAGAGGTATGCAGATGGAAGTGTGTCGAGATATAAAGCTAGACTTGTTGTGAAAGGGTATGCTCAGACATATGGTGTATATTATGATGATACTTATAGTCCTATGGCAAAGATGACAACTATAAGGACTCTTCTAGCTATTGTTGCATGTAAAGGTTGGAAAATATGTCAATAATATGTGAAGAATGCTTTTCTAAATGGTTATATTTCAGATGATGTTTTCATGGAGCAACCATAAGGTTTCAAGGATAAAAGGTATTCAGAGTATGTATGTAAGCTCAAGAGAGCTTTGTATGGTTTGAAGCAGGCCCCAAGGGCATGGAACTACAGACTTGTGAAGTTCTTGAAGACTTGGTTTCCAAGCATCTAAAGTAGGTAGTAGCTTGCTTGTTAAAGCAAGTGATGATGGGTTCATTTACATGTGCATATATGTTGATGACAAAATTCGCACATGTACATATAAGAAGGGCATACAAAATCTTAAGTAGTAAATGGAGAAAGAGTTCAAGATTAGTGACTTGGGAGACTTGTCATTCTTCTTGGGCATGAAGATGTCATATACTCAACATGGAGTATATGTGACTCAAGAAAGGTATTTGAAGAACTTGCTAATCAAGTTTGAAATGGAAGATTGTAGAGTAGCACCTACCCCAATGGAGGTGAATCACAAATTGAGTAGATATGGAGGAGAAGAATTCAAGGACATGAAGCTATATCAAAGTCTGGTTGGTAGTTTAATCTATGCTACATTAACTAGGCCTGATTTGTCATATGCAGTTGGAGTGTTACCTCAATTCATGCATTGTCCTAGGAAAGAACATTGGGTTGCAGGACAAAGGATGCTAAAATACATTAAGGGTACACTCAAAGAAGGTTTGTATTATGGATTCACATCAGATACAAACATCAAGATATATAGTGATACAGATTGGGCAGGTAATCTTGATGATAGGAGATCAACCTATGGATATCTATGTTATGTGGGAGATAAGTTAATCTCTTGGAGTTCTAAGAAGCAACATACAGTTGCTTTTTCATCCACAGAAGAAAATTATAAAGTTATGGTTGAAGCTGCAAAGGAGGTTATATGATTGAAGACTCTCATGAAGAGTTTTGACATCATTCAAAGTACACCCACTATTCATGTAGACAATATGAGTTCATTGTATCTTGTTGCTAACCCTGTTTTTCATGCCAAGACCAAAAATATTGAGATTCAATATCATTTCTTGAGAGAGAAGGTGATTGATAAAGAGATTGAAGTCATACATACTTCAACAAAAGATCACATTGCAAATATGTTGACCAAAATCTTGGATGGACCTAAGTTACAAAGGTTCAAAGACATGGTAGGTATAAAGCAGATGGAGAAAATCACAATTGATGATTGAGTGGGAGCTGTTGGTGTAGAACAATCAACAATTGATGATTTGACAAAGGATTAAAGTCAAATAATAAAGCAAATATCGAATTCTAAGTCTTGAAGATTAGTGCATAGTCAGAAGTTGAAGACTTGTATATACATGTACACTAATCTTGTAATTAGTTCATAAGAACTTTGTATCTTTGATGATTTGGGATGTAAACATCTATATATTCTTGATATAGATGTATTATGATTAGAGGAGATAATATATGATAAGAATTAAAAGTCATTAGAAGACTTAGAGAGCCATCAGATGTATACTTTCTCATAATAAAAGATATGTGAAAAATTATGCCTCGATCTTTTTATCAGTGCTCCTTTTGTGTTTATCCTCTTGAGGAATGCTTTTGTACAAGTCTAAATCTATAGTATAATGACCTTTGTACAAGTTTTGAGAGCCTAATTGTAATCAAGCTAAGAGAATTTTAAGTAGGAACATTTGTATCTGTAAAGTGAAGAAGTGAAGACAGAAACAGGTGCAATCCCAGTGGTCAATGTTTTAATTAGATCTCCCTCCATAGTGTAAAGTTTTGAGCAAGTAAGCACTCATTCTTTAAGTTGAAAGGTAAGCTACTTCTGGCTCAAATCATTTAAATAAACGATGTCTAGTTTGGGAGAACCATGCATTAGAAGTTGCAGGTGTCAAAGTCGACTATGCAGAAGAACAGTTTTAGACATAGGTAGATTATTTGGATCATGTCTAAAGATCTACTGAATCTTTTGGAAAGTTTTAACTTGGAGAAGGTGCATCATCTTTAGTTGACACCTTGTACAAAGTTTCATTAGAAACTTCACATTTGATCAGTCAATGAGTGGATTAAGTGTAGCAGACTTTTTCGAGTAATGACTTTCTTCACAGTTAGCTAAAGTCTTGATAATTTGGCATTGGTATTCCAAAATTGGTTTTGAGTTGTTCTTGATATAGAGATGCTCTAACATCATGGATAACTTGTTCTTTTGGAGATTAACACTCTCCATCAATTTCTTTATGGGAAGCTATGGAGTATGTGAATGAGAGTAACCGAGTGGTTTTTTTTAAGATTGACTTTGATAAAAATTATGAAAGGATGGACTCCAATTTCATTCTCTAGTCTCTCCATGACATAGGAGCTGGTAGAAGCTTGATCAGGTATGTGATTAGATTATTTTATGATTCCTTCTCTAGAGTCTCTATGAATGGGTAGGTTTCTAGTCCCTTTAGGCTTTAGATATCTATTAGACAAGGTGCCCTTTAGTCCGCTTGCTCTTTGCTATTAGTAGAGATGCTTAGGATGCCTTGTCAAAGACTGCATGAGTAATGGGTATATTTAATGTATAGATATTCCCAATGCATCTTCCCAACTTGGTTTACATATGTTTGTTGATGACACTTGTATGATAACTAGAGCTAATGGTATGTGTGCCATTAATTTTCTGAATTGTTTGGACCTGTTCTATCTTGCAAGTGGATCTCAGGTTAATCATAAGAAAACTTACTTTAAGCCCTCTAATCATCATATTCCTCATTGCATTTATGTGTTTGGTTGTGATATCATTCAAGATGTTGTTATTTTTACATTAGTTGGATTTCTTATGGGTTTAAATGTTTCTTTTGCTCAAAGGTGGGATTAGCTGGTTCGAAAATTCAAAACTAAAATCTTCAAGTGGACTTCTTTGGAGAAAAGTCTTTCTCACAGGGTGATTGTGTTGAATCATTATATCTTGCCTTCTGCCGTTTACTTTCTTTTTTGCTTGATGCCTTCTATGAAACAATTTCTACACATAATTGCTTTGGCCAAAAGATTTTTGTGGCGTGGTGATTGTCAATGTTCTAGACTTCCTAAGATTGCATGGAATGTTTGCTACATAAAAAAAGAGGAAGGGGGGTTTGGTTTGTTGTATCCCACCAAAATGGCTAAGAACTTATCAGCTAAATGGATCCTTAGGGCCACTCGATCTATTTGATTCTGATCTTGTCTCATGAAAAGGAATATCCATAACTTTTATGTTAACAATTATAAATCTTTGAAGGCATGGATGGAAGCAAAGAAAGAAAATTATACTTTTAACTCTGATTTTTCCACTAATACTTTGTTTTACTTGCAAGAGTCTATTTGGACAGGTTGATCAGCTCACTGGAACAATGAGGCTCTAATTATTTTAAAAAATAAATGTACAAAAGCAAGGTTTATTAATTTGAGCATCTTCATACGTTTAGGTGAAATAATTGAAGACCAAGTGATTAGAAAATTTTTTTATTTATCCTTTTCTTGTAAATAGTTTTTGCTGCATTATAAAAAGATGTTGACTCATAACTTGAAGAATGCACTAGCAACAAAGCTATCATCGATCACAAGGTTGTTATTGATATTTATAGACACCATAAGAGGAAATCTATGTATATTACTTGTAGTGTGGACAAGCTCAAGTGCAGATGGAAGCTCAGATGGTCTCCAAACCAATGGAGATACAAATCTAAGGCTATTTGGGCTTTCCCCATTTCTATCAAACATTCCACTCTTCAGTGGCTGCTGCTTCACAATGGTATATGGACTAGGAACAAAGATGAGAAATGCAATACATGTAATGGAGAATGTTGCTTCTATAACAAGGAGGAGGATCTTCCCAACTCTTCATAAACTATACTCATGCTCAAAGGTTTTTGAATTTTATAAAGAACTGCTTCCATGTCGTTGGTCTCTCCAAGTTAGGGTATAAGAAGATCCTTCTTGGGTGTGCAACACGATGGAGATTGTACTATGGAATCTTTGGAGAGCACAAATAGTCTGGCATATTTGTATGAGCAAAAATCAAAGGATATTCAATATTGTTCAAAAGGACTTTCCCTACCTCCTGTGAGAAAGAACTATTGAAAGCTGTAGATTTTTGTACCAAGTGATTTTGTTGATAGAGAAACAAGGCTTAGTAATATTTTGTATAATTTTAGGTACAATACCTCGAGAAATGTTCTCCTTCCACTATACTTTGACTTGAGATTCCTTATGGCTCTTTCTATCCAATGATCTTTAGTATGCTTAAGATGTTTCCTAATATGTTCTTCTTCTTGCTGCTCTATTATAGAAGAAGGAGTCCCTGCCTTCAATTGTATTGATGCATGATGTTTTGTACTTGTATTGAGGTGGGGCCTGCCCCTATCACAATTTTAATTTTTCTCCATTAATTCATTTCTTATCTTTGTTTTCCTCAAAAAAAGGAAGAGACATGATTGGAGAATTAAAACCAAAAAGACCAAGAGAGGCACCATCGGTGTCACATAATCCTAGTAGGAGATGGTTGAACCATGCCTTAAGAGAGAGGATTAGGAAGTAATCCTCAACCATGGCTTTTGGGGCAAGTGGTTAGCCCATCGCACTCCTAACCGGGAGGTTGTGAGTTCAATTCCCAACATTGGTATCAGAGCCTAGTTGAGAAATTGGGCGAGATGGAGGTTCGCGCCTCATTCGTGGGCACTTGGAAAAAGCGCTTATCCGTGGTGAGTGTGAAACTGGCCTTGGATGAAGGCGCATGGGCATTTGGGCACCCACGGAGGGTGGGATAGGTCCAAGTTTGGTCCATGTGCTGGAGTTTGAGGTTGGTGGAAGCGCTCATGCATGGAAAGTGGGTCCAAGAAGGGTCCATAAGTGAGCATTGCGGACAATGCTCAGTCTAAGGGGGAAGGAATGTCACATAATCCTAGTAGGAGATGGTTGAACCACGCCTTAAGAGAGAGGATTAGGAAGTAATCCTCAACCATGGCTTTTGGGGCAAGTGGTTAGCCCATCGCACTCCTAACCGGGAGGTTGTGAGTTCAATTCCCAACAATCGGCCTTGACCTTTGAAGTCGAACCCAAATTGTTGATCACTAGTGAGCGAATAGATCCCTCCATTAGTCATAAGCCACCCAAAATTCTTCAACCTGAAGAAGAAGAGAGGAAGATAAATACCGTGAAAAGAGCGACAACAACAAATCCTTGACCAAAAAAGATATCTCCTTTTGTAAATTAATGTTATTTCATACAACAATGGAGGGTTGCCTAACCCCTCAAGAGCAACCATGTTTGTTCAATGGCTTCAAGGTAAACGTATCAACCCAAATTTTATTTGTCTTGAAGAGTTCAGAATTGACAAGGTTGAACTACAAAAAAAAAGATAAAGTATATTTTGGTGTCTCAATTGTGGGTCGCTACACAACACCTATGTGGGTGAGATGGTGTATCCATTGGCTTCAAACTAGCATGACATTCCCTCTTGGTGGATAGTATGACAGATATGAACCATTGGTGGATTTTCGCTTCTTGAAGGGCCCTCTTCAATTCTGGTGGAAGTGTTATCTGTTAGATGGGGCCAATGGGGGTGTGTCATTGATGGAATGGAGAAACGCACTTGGGACCAAGTTAAGTTACACCATGATCTGGTGGAATTCAATAATGTGCATGGTTTCTCTTGGTCAAATCTCTAGTCAAGAAAAGACTTGCGAAAAACTAGACTAGATAGAAGTTATATCTATAGAATATAATTGACAAGGAGGATCCCCCAATTTTTTCTTGATGTGTGGACTAGTTTTATCTTATCAATATCCTATGATTCTCTCTTTCACACCACATCCTACACATAGGAATGCCCCTTGGTTTCATGTTTATCCTTCAATCCTCTCACTTCTTTTAATTCAACAAGTGATCTCCATGACTTGGAGTGAGGCCTTTTGTCGCTGCACCTGTCTAAATAAATGTTGGAAGTTAGCATTTGAGTAGGCCTAAGTTCTCCTTTATAAGGCCCAAAAAGAGATTATTAACGTTCGACATGTGAGAAAGGAAAATCTATATCAATGGTGATTCCCTCCTCCAACCCAAACTTAGAGAAAGTAGAAGAAAATAAGATACGAAGAGGAAATTAAAAGAAAGAACCTGCAAATTTATTTTAAAGATTTGTGGGTGGGGAAAGCCGATAATCCAAAGAAAGAGATGTGTAAGCTCCAAAAGAAGAAGCATCACAAGGAAGAGGTCCACTTCATGGTAGATAACAATGGGGTCAAATGCACTTTTGCAAAAGAGAATATTGAGCTAATTACCAACCACTTCACTCAACTGATGGGGGTATCCATGCCACTCACTTCTCAAAGATGGGATTGCATGGCTGCCATCTCTAAACGTGGATGAAAAAGAATTCCTCAAAACACCATGCATGTCAGTAATGCTTTATCCTCAACATAGAAATTTTAGAAGTTATTGATGCTCTACCTATTGCTAAACCCCTAGGTTTGCACGGTCTCACCAATGACTTATTCAAGTCTTTCAGGAGTGTCTTAGTGAAATTGATACTTTTCGTGTGGGGGGAGGCCCTGCTATTCGGCACTCTGCCTAAATTTCTCAACCAAAGGGTGATTAAGCTAATTCACAAAAAAGAAAAAATATAGGACTAAAAACTTGAGGACCATCATTATGCTCAAAACTAGCTATAAGATCATAACAAAGGCTGTTGCAAATCACATTACCTTCCATCTGCCTTCATGGATCAAGGAGGATCAAAAGGGATCCATTAAGGGCAAATCCATCTTGGAGACCATCATTGATGTGTGGGAAGGCCTAGATTCTAAGAAGTCTTCTCAAGAATTTCCTCTTCTTCAAGATCAATTTTGACAAAGCGTACGATCGTCTAGAGTGGGACTTCATTCTGCAATCCATGAAGATATGGATTGTGGCTCTAAATTCATCAATGTGATCTCTATGCTTTTGGGGAACACCTCAGCTCAAATTAATATCAATGGTCACCTCTCATAAGAAATCAAGTTAAGACACTCTATTAGACAGGGTTGTCCTCTAGTTCCACTCCTTTGTTCCATTGACATTAATGGCAAATCCATCTTGGAGACCATCATTGATGTGTGGGAAGGCCTAGATTCTAAGAAGTCTTCTCAAGAATTTCCTCTTCTTCAAGATCAATTTTGACAAAGCGTACGATCGTCTAGAGTGGGACTTCATTCTGCAATCCATGAAAGATATGGATTGTGGCTCTAAATTCATCAATGTGATCTCTATGCTTTTGGGGAACACCTCAGCTCAAATTAATATCAATGGTCACCTCTCATAAGAAATCAAGTTAAGACACTCTATTAGACAGGGTTGTCCTCTAGTTCCACTCCTTTGTTCCATTGACATTAATGGCATAATTTGCTTGGTTGACCATCAAGCTCATCTTGGGTATATCCAAGGTCTTCAGCTCCCTCATTCCCAAAGCCATACACTACTGAGACTCTCCATTGATGATCCGAATGCATTTGTTCATAATGACCCTAACAACATCAACACCTATTGTCAATGTCTAGATGTTTTCTATGCTATGTCTGAACCTAAAATAAATCACTCTAGAACTTCTTTCAAGGCCATTTTTGGCCCCCCTTCGTAACTTTTTATTAATAAGGGGTGTAAGGAGCTATAGAGTCCCAAATCTTTTGGCTCCTTGGTATCCCAATGGGATTTGAAGTGTCTATGGGCTAGCATTTAGATGCTAATTTTCCTACTAGAAGGGCATGCAACTCAACCTACAAGGGCATGCGATGGTGATCAATAACTTCCTCATTTCATCTAGTATCTATTTTCAGCATGCAATGGTGATCAATAACTTCCTCATTTCATCTAGTATCTATTTCCTTGCATGTTGGAGATTGAAAGATAAAAAATTGGCACTAATATTTTCCTAGTGTCCAATGACTCCAAAATGATCTAATCTTGTTTCCTCTATATGGAAGTGTTGAAATAAGATGAAACCATATATCAAGGTTAATAAAGATGTGAAGTGTGTGCCTAGGACTACGAACAATGATTCTACTGGGTTTCCTATTAAGGGAATCAACGAAGTTGACCCAAAGAACATGCAAAGAGCAAAGAAGCTATGGAACAAAGGATTTAGTAAATAAAAACACCTGTGGAAGCATGAGAGAGGTCATTGGATAAGATTCGAGGACATAGACCCTAGTACGAGAGTTGAGTAAGATGATTGATGCCTTCTCAGATACAGAATCAATGCTTCAGATAACTCAAAGATTCATCTTCTTCTTTGGAATGATCCACCCCAGATTGAAGGGTTAAGATGGACCAAGGGTAATAAATTGGTTAAAACACTAAGACTCAATAAGCACCTTGATTGGCACATCTCCCTTAACAAGAGATAGTGCATGAATTGGTATAGCACTAGATGACAACTTAACTGCGGGATCTATGGCATCCTCTCATAGAGAACAAAAAAATAGTTCTTATGTGGAAAATCTTCCATCGAGGAATGTGGACCAATGCCAAAGCTAATAAAATCTGTGTGGCCCCCACTAGTGTAAGCATTGCCTTGGGGGCAGAGATGACCTTGGCCGCCTCTTCTTCTCGTGCCCAAGAAGCTATACAACTTGGCAATCTCGTATCAAGATGTTGAATTTACAAAGGCAAATCAACTGGAAACAAGCATTACTTGGTGAAACAATTGGCTTGTCTTCTGCCTTGTGGAATGTCATCAAAGGGAAGCGCTCTAAAAGATATGAAAAGAAAGATGTGCGATCAACTTTGATGCCCATCCAAAAGAATGGTGGATTGAAAAATCCCTAAGCCTGTTAGGCAGAAGAATATGTAATTGTCAAAAATCACTACCTTCATACATCATAACATGTTTGTCTTAGAAAACAACAAATATAAAAGCAAGCGGATTGCTCATGAGAGTGATGAAGAAATTTTTAGCCTTTTTAGTAACTCTCTTTAGAGCATTAGTCACTTGCCAATTCCTAGGTCTCCCATTGATTTTGGACCTTCATAGTTATTACACCTCTAGGCCCTCCTACCCTTGCTTTGTGGGATAAACAGATCCCAAGGCACTATTTCCATTCACTATATAATTGTTCTTTTTTTTAATTCAAACGAGGGAGATTAGACATCGGCCATGTTTCCATTTTATTAAAGAAAACATGAAGCTTACTCTTGAAAGAAGCATAACTTTCTTTGTATCCAACTTTCTTTGTCTTAGGCTGCGTGTTCTGACCTAATGGGTTGCAACTTGCCTCTCCCCTCTCATGAGGCAAATTCAATCTTCTCCATTTTTTAAATCATTTCTGCATTTCAGAAAGCAAAACGGCTCACCACAAGGATGAGAAGTTACGTCTATGCTTCAGTTGTGCTCAATGCAGACTACAGCTTCCAAAGAATCGTCGCGCAGATGATTCCATGTGTCGACAGGCACAAGAAACCGTGTAAAAAAATGCAATGCTTCACGGTTGACGCGAAAACATCGGGAACGGCGGCTTTTGTAAAATGGCAGCGTGCGCTATGCCACGCACACGCCCTCTCTTTGTCTTCCACCCCACGCTCCAGAGTGCACTCGAGACAGAGTACAGATAATAAGGACAAATTTGATAGGCCATCCTCCAGGTTACAGAGAGTAAGGTCAAGTTAGATGACCTCCAGGCTGCGCTGTCGTGCAAGCTCTAGAATGACGTACGGTTCTCCCATGTGTAGAATCAGATTCACAAGTATAACCGCGCCTTGCGTACTTGCATATCACACTACAGTCTACAGAATACATAAAAGGAGTCGAGGACCACCTCATACATGCCATCATCTCCCTCATCTCCCTCTGATGTCTTTGTCTCCTTCTGTTCTGCATAAAAAAACGACAAATGGTTCAAGGATCCTACGGTCTACCTCCACAGAGACGTACAGGAAGAAGAGAAAAACAAGCTCTCTTGAAAACGATGAGCTGAGGTTCACTTCACACAGGCCCGGCAGAATTTAGGGCCCAGGGGTTTTTTGGCTATGTTCTGAGTGGAAAAGTGCAAACAATAGTGTTGCCGCCTCTTATGTGTTCACACAAGAGAGTAGAACTATAATTGCAAGAAATTGTGCTCCCACCCTCTCTGAACACTATACACAACATATATATAAGAGAACTCTCTGTACATGTCACAATTGGATATTAAAAAATGAATAAAGTATTCATTTTTTGAATGACCTGGAGGTTGGTACACTGAAGGGGTGAGGGGGAGGCCGGAATAGAAATTTCATTTTTCTACCGTGATGTGGAAAGAAAAAATAGCTGGTGCCTCTACCCTCTCTGAACAACATGTGACATATGTAAATGCTTTATTGGATAATTAGGGTCTTCACTCTACCGCCACGCATTGTGAACCCCGCCTAAGGTTTCTCTCTTTGATGGAGGTGAGCTCCCTCCTACGATCTGGCGCATCCATCTCTGGAAAGAGTTCCCCCGAGTTCCCCCTATCCATCCCATGCCCAAATCTCAGAGTGGCATTATGAGGTAATCTCTTCCTTGCTCAAGTCTCCCCCATGGGGAAGGCCATGTCTCTATATGATGCACTTAAGGATGGATTGTCAAGAACTCTGGTAGACGACATGATGGATTGTGTGGGGACTAGTGGAACAAAAATTCATGATCCATCTACAATTTCATTGTCATATGTTGAGATGGGTAGGTCTTCAGTGCAGAACAACTTGCCCTCAAGGTTTAATGTCAACTTTCCAAGTAACTTCCATATTAACCACTCTCAAGCTGCTAATCCCAAAGGAAAGAAGAAGCTCGAGGATGACCCTCGTTTCATAAATGTGGCATTCAAGATACTTGTGAAGACAATGCATTAATCATTGACAAGGATTCACTGAATATGTGGCAAAACCAGCTCTCTGAGAGGGTGGTTATTGGTCTATGTCATGGTGCTAGGCCTTCTCAAGAGACTCTCAAACACTCGATCAGAACAAATATGGAATGCAAAGGTCTAAATGTTAGGCACATTCAATTTTTGTCAAATGGGTACTTTCACTTTTTTTTTTAAATGACCCTAGAAGCGCTCTACAAGTCATTTCTCAAGGGGAGTGGTTGTTAAAAAACATTCCTATTTTATTTTTTTATGGTATTTAGGCTTCAATCCTCATGGACCAAAACCTACTAAGATACCCATCTAGGTATTCCTATAAAAGACTCTCATGATATGCTGGTACATGAGCCAAAAGTTAGCTATAGAAATTTACCCAAAGCATGTTTTAAGTGCTACAAACAAGG
>MU260455.1:200000-203708 GCA_020310875.1 Ceratopteris richardii
ATCATAGTCCACTCCATATGTCTGTGCATACCCTTTCACAACAAGTCTAGCTTTGTACCTAGACACACTTCCATCTGCAAATCTCTTTGTTTTGTAAACCCACTTACATCCAATAATCTTCTGACTATTAGGTTTAGGAACCAAATCCCATGTTTGATTCTCTACCAATGCATCATACTCCTCTTGCATAGCATCTTCCCAATTCTTCTTCCCTTTGGCTTCTTCATATGTAGAAGGGTCTTCATCTGCTTTTACCAAATAAGCATAATCTTTAGTAGTCAAGAATGAAGTGTCATAGCTATACCTTGTAGGTTGCCATTTGTGCCTAGAAGATCTCCTAACTTCTGCACTTCTTGAGGTCTCTGGTTCATCACATTCTGGATCAAACCTTGGCCTCTCTTCAACTTCAATCTGCACTTCATTACTCTCACTTTCATCAAGTAATTGAATCTTTGCTTTACCTTTCCTTTGTTCCACTACTTCTTCATCATCTGCATGTACATTATATTTACCTGCATACCAAGTACCTTGCTCATCAAATGTAACATCCTTGGATACAATAAATTGCTTTGTGGATGGACTCCACAACCTGTATCCCATTTGCTTATCATCATAGCCAATGAATACATACTTTTCTGCCTTAGGCTCCAACTTATGCCTCAATTGAGATGGCACATATGCATATGCCAAGCATCCAAATATTCTGCAATGATCTAAGGTAGGTTTCTTACCCCACCAAGCTTCATATGGTGTCATACCCTGCAAAGCTTTACAAGGCAATCTATTAACCAAATATGTAGCTGTATTAACAGCCTCAGCCCACAAATAATTTGGGCAATTCTTCTCTTTCATCATGGACCTTGCAAATTCAACAAGAGTCCTATTTCTTCTTTCTGCTACCCCATTTTGTTGAGGAGAATACCTGCAAGTAACTTCTCTCTTTATACCTGCATTCCACAAATAATCATTGAACTCATTTGAAAAATACTCTCCCCCTCCATCTGACCTTAGTCTCTTCAATTTTTGACCTGTAATCCTTTCTGCATATGCATGATAGTGTTTAAATGTATTAAACACTTCTGACTTTTCCTTAATCACATAAATTGTGATCCACCTGGTAGCATCATCAACATATATGACATAATATCTTGAACCATTTATACTAAAGTCCTTTGAAGGACCCCACACATCTGTATGCACCAATTCAAGTCTTTCTGAATACATAAATCCATGCTTGGAATAGGATTGCTTATGAGCCTTACCTAATTGACATGCCTCACATCTGTATGTCATGTGTTGACCTGCAATGTTAGGCATTCCAAGCACTGAATCATTGTTAATCATTTCTTTGATACCTCTTTCATTAAAGTGTCCAAGTCTTTTGTGCCAAAGATCCAATTCTGACACCTTCTGCTCTCCATATGTGAACATAGCATGTCCAACATTTCCTTGTACCTTCAATGTGAAAAGCCTTCCTTCTTTCTTTCCTGCAATAACTTGTTTATACCCTTGACTAGGGTCTTCCACATAAACTCCATCATTTGTGAACCTTACCTCATATCCTTTTTCCACAATTTGACCTACACTGATCAAATTCTTTGGAATTGTGGGAACATAAAGTACCTTACTCAGAAGAGTGCTCCCATCCTTAGCTTTGACTGAACCAATTGACTTTACCTTATGCTTTGTATTATCACCTGTCTGCACTGTATGATTAATTGCATTGTGATCTAGGTCAGTCATCAAAGCAATATTTCCACTCAAATGATTACTACATCCTGAATCAATATAAAACACTCTCATGTCCTCATGTGAGGTTTCACATGTATTCATAATGAGAGTTGAGTCCTCCTTTTGATCTGATGCATAGTTGTAGTAGGTGTTATTATAGGATTGACTTTGGAAGTTTCTTCCACCACCTCTTCCAAAAGAATTCCTACCACCTCTACCTCTGAAATTTCCTCTCTGAAATCTACCACCTCTTGCTCTTTGATTAAAGTTCTGATAATTACCATTGTTTTGATTATTATGCCAACAATCATGAGATAGATGATTGGTCTTACCACATATCCAACAAGCTCTTGCATTCTCTTTGTTGTTTCTGCCTCTTCCTCTACTTCTGCCATTTCCTCTTCCTCTTATGAAGTTTGCTTGGTTTGAAGTACCTTCTTCTTCACCTGATTGTTGTTTTCCTTTGTTGGCTTTCTTCTTGTCTTTAGAATACATTGCATGACCTGCACTCTTATCAACATCTCCTTTGACATCATTCTCAAAAGTTAGCATATGACCTAACAATTGATTCAAGTCAGGAGTAAAGTGATCTAATGAAAGTTCTGTAGATAAAATGAAAGGCTTCCATTTCTCATCTCCTCTTAGTCCTGTGAGTATTTGTCTTACCAATTTGTCTTCTTCAATATCTTCATCAACTGCACCTAAAGAATCTGCAATGTCCTTCATCTTTGTCACATAATCAGAGATTGATTGTGAGGCCTTCTTCTTGAAGGTAGTAAATTCTGCCCATAGTGAAGCCTTCCTTGATTTGGTTGTATTTTGGAAATGCTCTTCCAAAGCATTCCAAATGTCACATGCACTTTCAAGTCCTCTAATGTGAGGAAGCAAATAGTCATTAACTGCCATGTAGATGATGCTTCTTGCTTGAGCATCCTTCTTCATCCAATTCTTCAAATCTGCAAGCTCCTCCCTAGTTGGAACACTAGGATCTCTGAATTCTGGCTTTTCTTCATCTCCTGTGATATATCCTATCAAATCTTTGCTCATAAGATGAGCTTCCATCCTCATAGACCATGCAGGATAGTTCTCTCTATCCAGCTTCTCAATTTGGAGACTATCTCCCATCTTTACTTCACCTGTAGCTTCAAATCTTTAACCTTTACAGATAATGAATGTACCTTTACTTCGAATGTTGCTCCTTCTGATCCTTTTGATGCTCTTTGTATGTCTTCCTTTAATCTTTCTTCACACTTTGACCTTTTGCACCTTCAAATGTAAAGTTTTGTATTTCTGCAATAGTCGGAGTCTTCTTCACTTCAATTTTGACACAACCTGCTCTGATACCACTGATGGAGAGTGTTAATCTCCAAAAGAACAAATTGACCTTGAATTTAGATCACCTCTATATCAAGATCAACTTTAGACTCCACCTAATTTAGAGAATCTTCACCAAATTATCAGGAAATTGATTATTCTGAAAAATTCAGTTTCTTCAGAAAATTCTGCTGCAGATTAGTCACTCATTGACTAATCAATCCTGTAAAGTTTTTGATAAAACTTTGCACAACACTTCGCCTTAAGGTTGCGCAACTTTGCCAAGTTAAATCTCTCAAAAAGATTAAGTACACACTGAGAAATGTGTGAAACACTTTACCTATGTCTGAAAGTGCTTCTCTGCAATGGCGACTTTGACACCTGCAACTTCTTAGCACTGGTTCTCCCAACTCTGAACCCGTTTGATCAAGATCTTCTAGCCATAGATGGCTTACCTTCCAACTTAAATTTTAAGCCCTCATTTGTGTAAAACTTTACACTGTGGACTGAGCAATGATCATTTCATTGAAGATGAAATGTGCGCCAGATTTTACGACTCTTAGAACATTCTTACATATGAATGTTCCTAATCAAAATTCTCTCAACCTGATTGCAATTAACCTCTCAAATTCTAGCCATAGATAGATTAGCTATGGACTTAGA
>MU260456.1:0-2500 GCA_020310875.1 Ceratopteris richardii
TATATATATATATATATATATATATAGTTATTGTTAGTGTCGATGTTAAAGGCCAAATGTCCACCGGACATATCTTTGTATATGTTCTTTAATAATAAAACATATAGTGGCCTGGTGAGTCACAGACTATAAGTTCGATCGCAGTTGTAACGCCTAAGAAGTCTGTGTTCGTGCTCTTGTGTGCTGTGTTTTTTTGCGTATTTTGCAGCTCTGTGTAGAGTAGTGTGTGCGGCCTTAGGAGCTCGGTTTTCTACTATGAGGATATCATCGTGGAGCTCTTGAGAAAGAGAGCGCACCATGGTGCATCGGAAGGAAAATACTTCACTGGTGTTAGAGCAATTCAACATAAAAGCTTTGTGCCTTTTTTGGGAGCGAAGCGAGCATTCTCCCCCTCCCACTCCCACCCCACCCCCTCCCCCCTCTTTCCTCCCCCTTCCCCCCCCTCCCCCCTGGCCCCCGTCTTTCTCCAAGGCTTATGTCTAATGTGGCGACCAAGGCATAGACCTTGGCATACCTTGCCATCCGAGTCACCGAAGTCAGCGTTGGTTATGCCTGAGGGAGGACCTCAACAATCAAGGATGATAGAGGTTCCTAGTGCTTCTGAGGAGGTGAATCATCCCGCTTCTGTTCCTCCCAGAGCTCGCTTAACCTTGGCAATCTCTTGCCACTAAGCTACAATCTTTTGGTGTCTAAAGAAGGGGAAAGACTAAGGTTAACATTAGCTTGAACATGTTTTGGTCTCTCAAAGCTTCATTCTTTGCTTTCAAAGTCTATTTTCGAAGCAATTTTGGGGTGTCTTTTGGAGCCATTTTGGAGTACTTTCGCACATAAATCTCTTCACACAGGTTCAAGAACATCAAGGAGTGTGTTCTTTGTACTTCTCTGACAATAAATATCAATCTTTGGGGCTATGTTTTCAGCCACACGTAAAATTACAGGTTTCTCTAAAGGTTTTCAGTTTTGGTGGGAGTAGCCATTGCAAATTTATGCACTTTTTTTGAGCATAAAACATCAGAGTTGGCAGACACTTGTAGGTGTTGTTGGCTAGTCTTTGAGCTATGCATTCAGCTTTTGTGTCATTTTACTGCATATATTGAGCACATACACACCATGTATGCCTTTTTGGATACCGCTTATGTACATCCATGTGGTCATTGATGTAGTGGTTACATTTTTGCATAAAGCCCTTTACATTTGATAAAGAGGGTCGTGGTGAGGTTTCTTAACTAGGAGACACCTAGATGTCGGGGTCTCTTTGGTGATGCAAGTGGAAGACTTACCCAATCTTGCCATATGAGATGTATGATAGTTGTTCATATGTGCTCGATAAGCTTAGTTGGCTTCTATTGGGTAAGTGATTATATGCAGTGGAGTCAGTGATTCACTATGCAAGTAGACATGTCAGTACTTGTAGTTTTATGATATTTTGACACTAGTCATATGCTCATTTTGCAGAGGATATTGTGGCATAATTTTTCTAGTTTTTGGTTTTGTCAATTATACAGTGGTCGATTTACTCCTTGATACACTTATTCGTTGGCGTTTGGACTCTTCTAGCTCCATTATCATTCTATTCAGTTCTCTACTATCATGGAATCAGAGTTCTCAGGCACATCTAGTGGATCAGGGTCTAATGCGAGTGTTCCGAGGAGGAGCTATAACTTGTAGGGAAAAGATCGTTTTGAGATCCGAAAATTTGATGGCACAAACTTTTCTCCATCGAAGAATCAGATTAAAGATGTGCTGATTCAAAGGAGGTAATGGAAGCTACTAAATGGGATTTCAAAGAAGCGTGTTGACATGGATGAAGATGATTGGGATGAGTTAGATGAAATGGCCAAGTCTACAATTCACTTGCACTTGGCAGATAATGTTTACTTTACAGTATTAGACTGTGAAAGTGCAGAGGAACTTTGGAAGAAGTTATGCAATACATATGAAAAAGAGATGGCATCAAATAAAGTGTATGTGATGAGAAAATTATATGACCTTCACATGAAGGACATTGATAGTGTTGCTGCTCATCTAAATGAGTTTGATGCTATATTCTTCCAGTTACAGACTCAAAAAATGGATATGGATAATGAAATGAAAGCATTATTGTTGTTATGCACCTTGCCATCATCATGGGATACATTTTGCACAACTATTAAGCAATAGTGCACCTGGTGGTAAACTTGTCTATGATGACATATGTGGAGCACTCGAGTGAGGAGATTCGTAGAAAATCTATGATGGCAGTCAGAGTGGAGATGCATATAATGTCCTTGATTCTTACCAAGGAAAGAATCAGCAATGTGGCAGGAGCAAGAACAAGGAAAAGAATGGTCAACAGAATAAGAGTAGAAGTGAATCAAGGAAGAGGGATATCGAATGCCATTATTGTCATAAGAAAGGACACATGAAGAAAGATTGTTATGTATTAAAGAATGTTTAAGGTAAAGGACTGATGCTGATGCATTGACACTTGATAGTACTGTGCCAACTGAGGCTCTTATGG